>JAQPPZ010000681.1:0-10742 GCA_028583015.1 Wollemia nobilis
GGTTGTATGTCTTTACCATTCTTGGGTAAAGGATGTTGAAAAATATCCAATGTTTGATTTGCTTTCTGATTCTAATTTTGTTGTGTATCTTTCTAAGAATTTTTTGGAGCATTTTTTTTTGGTTGGAAACTTTGTACTTTCATTTCATTGTTATCAATCAAATCGTGTATTTTATGTCTTAATATTTTGCAATAATTTTTTGAATGTCCAGGTCCTCAATGGAAATCACAATGTAATTTTTCTCTATATCCAAGTATGGTTGTATCAGGTTCCTGAATATTAGGTAATTGTATTAAACCTCATTCTAATAATTGTGGCAAGATAGTAGATAAAGGTTAATTTAACCTAGTAAATTCTCTTGGAGGTCTATCAATAACCTTCAATACAAACTTATTTGTAGTTTTTGTAGCATTAATATTCGTAGTATTCCTACTATCGGTGACTCCATCACCCACAACTTGTTTATTCTTATATTGATTTTCAGATGTCTTATCATCATCCTTATTCTTATATTGGCCTCTTATAATGAGGACATCTTCAACTCTTTGTGCTAAATCTATAGCCTAATAAAAGGTTTTCAAAGTAGCAGTTGAAATCTCATAGGACAATTGTTCTTGCAAGTTATTAATGAAAATATCTAACGTCTCCTTATGGGGTAATGCAAAGTGTAATTTCCATAGAAACTGTCTCCATATTGCTAGGAAATTGGTAAAGCATTCATCTTTGCCCTACTTCAAGTTGTACAAATCCTTAATTGTCACATGCCTCTTTATGTAGGCACTAAATTGGCGGACGAATGATTTAGCTTTTTCTTCAAAATTTCTCAAAGAATTGGTAGGCAACTGATAATACCATTCCAATGCCATACCTCCCAGGCTTTTCAGGAATATCTTTAGCAATAGCAAATCATCATGAGATATATCATGACATGCTATTCTAAACATACGAAGATGCTCTATGGGGTCTTCGATTCCTTTATATATAGGGAGAATAGGCATAGGAAAATGCTTAGGATAAGGTTGGGCAACAACTATGGGATCCAAAGGTTGACTACACATCTCTCGATAGTTGTACGAGGGATGGTAGGGGTCTATCTGGTCCATGCGGGAAACTAATTATTTCACTACGGCTTCAAGATTACTGGATTGTCCACCATATTGGTTTGGTTGCATGATAGTGTTGGATATTTGAGTGTAAGATGGTGTAACATAAGGATTTGATGCTAGGTTACTGTTGTGCAAAGTATTACTAGGAAGAGTGTTGTGAAGTGGATATGGGACAATATTCTGTTGAAATTTTTGTTGTTGATGGTTGACATTTGGTTTTGGTTTAGGTTTCTGCAGATTTGAAATTTTTTGATTAATAGCTTGAGAAAATAGAACAGTAAATGATGGTTTCTGAGGTGGAGGATTGGTTTTTGGTTTATGGATAAGAACTTTAGAATGTTAAGTTTTTTATTTTTGTTACATGTTTTGAATCAAAGATGCCATATTTGTATTTTAAGGCCCTGCTTGGTCACTTTCTTGACCTATGTATGAAAGAGGGTTTGTATGTATTTGAAATATATTTTGTGTCTCACTAATTCCAGCTTTATCTGCTAGTGTTGCTAGAGTAAACCACTCAAGGTTAGTTTTTACAAATTTTAGAAGGTGTTCCATAGATTTAAAATTAACATTTCCTTCTAAATTCACTCTAGGTGATCCAGTTTCATCTTCCCTATTAGCTTCTTCATATTCTTCAACATGAATCCCATAATGATGGTCCTGAGCAACTTCCTCCTAATGTTGTTCTTTAGGAGGGGGATTTTGAGTAGGTGGTTGCTCTAGACACTCATCATCTATTTTTTTACCACTCCTTAGTTTAGGCATTATGGTAGATTTAGGTTTTTGCAAATATATATGTTCCTATATATAAATGCAGTGGAATTTAAGGGGTATATATTTTATATATATACCTGATAAATATAACATATATTTTTTAGATTTGTTTTTATTTTTATTTGTATGGTTTTACTTTGTAGGAATTAAAGGAAAATAGGAAATACAAAATATTATAATATAAGTATTATTACTTAGTTCTCCAGGAACAACTTGTAAATATTATTGATAGGTTCAAGTTCATCAGGTGTCATGTAATGCTCTTCTTCAAATTGAAAGTTGTTTTTCAGAAATTGGACAAAGTGAGCTATAGTGATACAGTTGACTTTAGAATTTGACACATAAAAGTAAAATTCATGACAATATTCTCGATATAAGACAGCTCTAGGAACTCTAATGAATATTATTCTATCTATTATAACAACTTCTTGAATTTCCACTTATGCTAAAAACTTATGTACTACTATAAAATTATCAAGATATTCTTCAAAAGGATAAAGTTATGTAGAAATCAAGGCCCTTTTTTTTGCTAAACACCTATGGCAAGCACTCTGAAGTTCATGGTAAAAATGTAAGCTATCGAAATTCAAGATTCTGTCTAAGTCAAACCTCTTAATCTGTTTAAGTTCTTCTTTTCTAGAATCAAGAATGCATAGTATTCTATCAAGTTCATTCCAATGCTCTTTAGAATTGAATCTAGAACCTCCAACTATAGTAGAGACCTCTAGGACTGTCAAATACCTATCAACATTGAACTGAGCAACTCTTATTCTATTATAGTCTACCATATAGAATGAAAATGGAAGATCAAGCACCTAAATATATATATATATATATATATATATATATATATATATATATATATATATATATATATATATATATATATATATATATTGTTTTCTAAAGGTATTAATGTGATTCATGTCGGGTTCACCAAATAATGTAGGTTTAAAATTTTTGCACTTCTTTACTCTAGGCTAATGGATCCGTGCCTCAGAGGGGAATGAGAAAATAGTAAAGCTACACCTCGGACGAGAGACACTTGAGTCATCTCCTCTTTGGTGATTTGTCGACGGATGGTGGGTTTACTAGGAAGTGTTTTGTGGGAGCTTTTGAGCCTAGGTTGAAGATGTGTTTGATGAGTTCATTTTAATTTGAATCACCTAGGTTGGCCATAATGAAACTAAACTATTCTATATGTGATTTTAAGATTTATATGAAGACAACAAATGTAATGATAATGAAATGCAACTAACAAAATATTTTAAATAAATTGGAAATGACTCACTCAATTCTAGATGTCTGATGAAGGTTCTACTTTTTGAAGTAGTCTAGAACATTTGCGATTTGTTGAAGTTGCCTATAATTTGACAATATCGGCTACAATGATGTAGGATCATCCAAAATCGGATGATATCATCTGAAATCAGGCTAAATCATCTAAACGATCTTGTCTAAAACCTGCAACTACACAATTTGATGCCAAAACATAGAGAAATACTCCAAAATACAGTAAAATATATTTAACAATATATAAATGAATGCTTATGATGACTTAGAAAATGATTTTAGATTTAATTGAAGATAACTGCTTATGCTAATAGAAAAAGGATAACAAATTGTAATCTATTGACAAAATGAGATGAAAACCAGATGCATTATAAGAAATAAACTAATCTAATGCAATTTGACTAAAGAAACTGAGAGAGAATGCAAATTGTATATCATAATTGCCCCCAAGAGGGCTACAAATAGGATCATATCTAATCCAGCAAGATCATCTCCAATCAACACAGGATCGTGTACAATCGGAATGAGATCGTCTACGACGATCCGAGCTTCTTTTGATGGATGCACACTAAAAAACCTACAAGTGAGCTGATAAAAAATATGAAAATAAAAATACTTGGGATGCTTTTTGAAACTAATAGGATTCGGGTTGCAGGTACTTGATCATCCAAGGGGATTTCATTAGCAAAGAATGAGTTTTATAGGGCTAGGAGGAGGTTAGAGGGTTGGGATCCATCCTAATCTGGGATATATCCAGTGGGAGGAAATTTAACAGCCCAATGCGCTTATGCCCAGATAATCCAAGAGGTTGGAACAGATTTGATTGTGCTTCTATTCTTACAAATTTCTATTTTGGACGAAATTGTCTGGACATTCAGCTCTAGACAATTTTGTTCTATTAGGGATGATATCGTCCAACGGTCAAAACAAAGCCTATTTGTATCACAAAAATCAAGGTAGGTTGTTTAAAATATGATTTTAAGGTGAATTTTTGGATTTTTAACCTTATGGTAAATTGACTGCGTCATTTTTAGGGTGTTACAATATTTTTCAAATTAAAAAAATAAATCAAATATTCAATAATTTCAAATAACTTGAAACTATATTTATTAAAAATTAAAAAAAAAAAAAACTAGAAAATAAAATCTTAAATCATTTTAACTCTTAAAATATTAAAAACTAAATCTTCATAATCTAAAAACACTCAAATATTTAATGTTTGAAAACTATTATATTTTTAAACCTTATTGAAAATTAAATCCAAGTAGTAATCCTTATCACTCCATAACTATTGGGAACTGAATTGTACCAAGTTTTCACTGAATACGGTGGTTGTCTATCTTCCTATTTCTTGTCTAGGCTTGTACCCGATAGCTACAACTCAACACTCAACATTGGATGGACCAAAATAGGGGTTTCCAATCCAACCTCTAGAGTAGGTTGGTTCCTTGTCAACTTAACAGATTGTTGACATAATTATGCTCACTTAGGATTTGAATTTTAGAGTAAGAGAAGATTAGAGTTAGAGAAATGTGAATAATAGTGGATGGATAGGTTAACAGCATTGTACTACCATAAGAAGCTCCCAAAAAACCATGCCAAAGACATATACTCAGACCAACATTATCTCAAATCAGATTGTTACTTATTCATTAATTCACAGCAGAGAAATATTGTACCAAGAAATTTCAATATCAAGATAATGATAATCCAAATAACATAATTCAGCAATACCTAGATTTTATAGAAATGTACTCCCTAACAACATAGAACAAAATCAAAAGCAGATTTCAATTACTATAATAGCTAGTAATCCAAAAATTAGGCACAAACTAACCATTAAAGTATTTATAGAAATACAACTAAAGAATCTAAACCTCTGATATCAAGCACACAAACACAGACTTGAAGTGAAGATCAATGTAATACTTATTCCATTAGATTTTTAGGAATATTACAATAGCACATGCAAACATTCTATATTCGACCCTTTAAAAATGAGGGCTCGACCTGTACTTATAGTTTTTGCAAAATTAAAATAATCAAGAAGCAATACAAAGATCTTGTTTTGACAACACAAAAAAGAGATGTAGTTGGCATCAGCTTACTGGTTTGTCCTCTTAGAAATATGCTGAAATAAGGTCCACCATGGCAGCTCATGGACTCTACAACTTATTGATCACTCAATAGAACTAGATTTTTGGCCGTTGGAGATCATACCTTTCCATCGATCCTTATTGGGAATAATTTGCCATCGTTGATCTATAACCACCCCTAGTTTGATCTTCTAGAAAAACCATCAATGCTTCATATTCCAACTGACTGTTACAATCCTAATGAAGAAATGTTCTTTAAACATCCAATATTTGTCAACATAACCTCCACCGTTGATTATCCTCATCGTATGGTTCAGATCCAATCTAATATAAGCTTTATCAAAAATGGCAAGGAGAATCAAGTGCCATCTTGCTTTTAAAATTTTCATGGCATTATCCTTCTGCATCAAAAGCTATAGAATATCCAATCCACACCCCTGATATCTGAGCATTGAATCCACTTCTTGTTCCTCAAAATAAATCATATTCTGCATTGTCTTCTTTAATTCACATTAGAATTTTGATGACATTATCTTTTCTTTATTGCTTTTGTGGATTCTGATCTGGGTAGAACAAATGCACTGGCATGCAATGGCTAATCTGGGCCCACCATAGCATGAAGTAACTCCTTCTCCATTCTGGATAACCTTCATAATTCCATTATCCTACCTTGTCTTCATTCTATAAAGGAAACACTTCATTTGTCTTCCAAACTACCAATCTGCACTTCTTCGCTGCTGACATCATCATTTCGTTGAAACTTTTGTATATTTGAGGGTAGCGCTAATCCGAAGCAAAAAAACAAAGGAAATTCCCAAAATCGGGCATTCCCATACTTATTCACTCACAAATATGTCAATCTACATTTTTTCATCGCTGATGTCATTCTTCCTCATAGACTTTTGTAGATTTGAGACCCACCACCATTTCGAAGCTGAAAAGAAATCGCCCATAATTGCTTCAAGTATGAAAAATTCACTAAGTTTTGGGCGGGATCATACCTTCTATTGTGGATCCACTCCAAATCGCACTGCAAGGTGTGGAGAATGATGACTCTATCACTTAGGAAAAATTCCATAAAATTTTACTGTGGCCATTTTGGGCCTACATTTTGGCGTCTCCCAGGTGGATTTGCTTGCAAATCCAATTGAAATCAGAGTCTTATCAATTGGACATTAGGATTCAAATATAATTCTCAAAAATATATATATATTACAGAATAAATTCAATACAAACACTACTCTCTGAAAGTTTTTATTAATTTGCTGAGAGAGTAGAGATTCATATCGAAGTGATGCCAAAAAATACATAACATTGATCCACTTATACAAAGACTGTGTCTGAAATACCAGTTATTGTTACTGTCTTCAAAACTATACATAACTCTTCCTCATTTATAAGGTATTATTTCAAAGAATACCTCAACACAAAAATGTTGCTCTATAGGATTCATGCCTTTATTGCTTATTTCTGAAAAATTGTCAGAGTAAAAATAGAAATACAAAACTTATGTATATGTACAAACAAAAATGACTTAAGTATGAGCCCTTTCTAGGCCTGTAGTTGTTCCATATTGTTCTCCTTCCTATTGAGTCTCTTCCCCCACTTCTTCTTCAGGAGTATGTACTTTCTGATTTACTTCACCAGAGGTATCTCCAAATAACTGAATCATAGATTCTAGAGATTGTAGAGCATGTTTCCAGGCTTCTTCAAAGGAATTTGATGTTTCTTTAAGCTGATTATAAAAATATTGTAGCTATACCACATCCTCATAGTTAGTAGCATTCCCTCTAGTCACTAGATCTTCCATGAGATCTCTCAACCAAGTACAATCCATGATCAGTTTGGCAGCTTGTTCTTGGTAAAGTGGCTCTTCCAATGACTCAATTGTATATTCATCCTATAAATTATCATTGATGATTTGTTGGAATTCCTTAACAAATAACAAGCTATGATCCTCCTTCCAGAGTCCTTTGAAACCAACCTAAATCATTTTCTCATTTATTTTAATAATATCCTTAATCCCTCTGTCCATCTTGTCAACTAGTAGCCAGGCTCTCTAAACTACCTTGTGCTTTTTAACCATCACTTTGGTAGCAACTCCAGCCATATTCCATTCCTTATTAGGAATTGGTTTAGTAGCATCACTGAGTCTACTACCAACCAACCTATACATCTATTCTAAAATAATTACCATAGGTTGTAACTCTCTAGTGATTTGATCCAAATATTTATGAATGGTGGAGAGCAGTCAGCTGGCATCTTCAAGATAATCAATTATAAGTTGAAGTCGTGAACACTTTTCTTGAACCTCAATAAGAAATTTCTTCTAAATATTTTTCAAACCATCCTTATAAAATCTTGAGGACTTAGCCTTATCAATCTAAATTTGATGCTTTAGGTTCTAAATTTCTTTTGCCTGATCTTCATTCAACTTCTTTTGTTCTTCTAACTGATCCTTCAACTTATTGGCCTTTTGAAACTTTTCCTACCAACCCTTAGCCTCTTTCCTCAGAGTTTTTTCTACCTCATTTTGATCATTGAGGCTCTTTTTAAGCTTTTCAACTTACCTTTTTAGCTTATCCACCTCTTTGGCTATATCATTTTCACATAGAAGGTATCTAAGTGGGCCCTAACTATCACCAGCTTGTCTTCAGTAGGGATCTTGTTGATATCTTCGGTGACCTCCTTCGCTCGATAATATTGAATAGTCATTTCATTCTCAAGTTTACTTACTAGCAAAATCATAGATCTTGTTACCCTTTTTCTAGTAATAGGTTCAACATACATAATTTTTCTTATCATAGCCATCCTGTTGGAAGGATTGGCAAGCTTCTTTACCTAGTAATCATTTATGCTTTGAGTGGATGCCTACTCCTTTGGTATAGTAACAGGTTTTGAAAAACCAGCAGCCAAGGGAGATGATGACATCAAAAACATAAGGACGGAATGACTTGTTATTGGTGGGGGTGAAGATATATTTACAATAGTATCTATTACAATAGTGGACTCTATAACTATCATTGTTGTTGATACAGGTAAATTTAAATAAATAGATATATGACCGACAGTGAAATGGGTGGATTAACTTGGAACATAGTGTCCCATTGATGGTGGTTATGAAGAATATGGAGGTGGAACAATATTGGATGTTGAAGTGGATACCTCAAAAGTGGAAGGTAAGGTTTGATGTGACTGTGATAAAATAGAACTGACCTGTACCTTCATATCTACTAATGAGACATGGGGTGGACTGTGAGAGGGAGGAGGTACATTTGCCATATCTTCTTGATTAGAAATGGAGGGAGGTTCCTTTGGGGATTCATGAATATGAAGAGCAAGAGAGGGATTAGAAACCATAACTTCACCTATAGATGTAGGGTGTTCTTGTTCTACTTATTTTTCTAGCTATTACTCTTGATTAATCAACCCTTCTATGGTAAAATAAGCTACCTCATTAGCAATATCCTCCATGTCCATTTTATGTTTCTTCAAAATTTCTCTCTCCTCTATTTCTAGGGCTTTCTTAGTCCTCATATGAACTAATTTAAAAGTAGCCATCTCATCTTCAAAATATTCTTCCAATACATATTCTTGCACTACTACAAAAAGTAGTGATTACTTAACAATGGGACATGTCTCAACAGACGTTGCAAGAGAAAAATAAAGAGGTCAGGACCTTGTTTCAATTACTAGGACATTGATGGATTTTTCTTTGGAATATTGCATTTCGTTCATCAATTCAACCTCCTTGGGAAATGTTTCCACCTGCTTATTGGTAGGATTGAAGGTTTTGAGTACCTCAGCTATAATTGAAGGAACTTCTAGATCTTTTGTTTGAGTCTCTTAATGTGTAGGAGGAGGGAGGGATTCAAATCCATTTTGGGGGTTTTCAACCATCAACACTATATGTCTAACATCCTTTGGTCTCTAGGTTTCGATGTTATTATTATATATTCTTGAAAATTCCTTATCAATTTTCATTCCAAATTTTGACTTGGATTTTCCAATTTCGACCCTCATATGCCACCAATATGTAATTTTTGCTTCATCCCATGGTCCTTTTTTACCTCTCTCTTTCCTTTCTCAGTGACTTCTTCTTCAGGAGGAGTGTCCTTCATTTTTGCAGATTCAACTTTAATCTTACCAATTACATCCCTTGTAATCTGATGACTGAGCTTATGGTCAGGATCAAAATCTACAAGCTATTCGTAAAAATCCAACCATAGAGGTAACTTATTCATCCTTGATACATTCCAATCCAAAAGAGTAGCCTTGTCATTATTTCTTCCCTATTCAAAATGAGCCCTGGGCATTTTTTTAAATTTATAGGCCTTATCTCCATTCAGGGTTTAATTTCTTGTAGTGAAAATATCATTAGGATCATATATCCATCTTTGGAGAATATAAAACAGACCTAATATGTCAAGGCATTGATCAATTTGTTGGATCTACCACTCAGAGATAATAATATACTTCCCAGTGCAGTAAGTAAATAGTTCTTCTTCCTCCCTAAACCATAGTTCACATCAATGTACTCCACCTGCCTTAAATACTCTAGGGTGAAAACCCTCTCTATCACAAAGTGGGGTAGGAGAAAGGGTTTACCTATGAAACCATATAATCTGATTATTGTGCCATCCATTAGAAAATACCAATCTTCTTCTTCTGCACCCTCCTTTCTCAGAATATGTTCAGCTAAGGGCAGCAACCTAGGGCACTTATCCTACATTATTTTTAGGGCAAGCTCTTCAAACAATTTATCCAATACTAGACCAGCAAGGGTTCCCCATCACTAGTTGTATCCTTAGCAAGAATCCATGGCATTCTGTCTTTGTTGGCTACATAAAACATCCACACTAGACTCAAGAAATTCCTAAAACTGGGAGTACCAACACCCCTTTTCATGTTTACTAGCTGCTCATGTATCCTTTGTGCAAGAAAAGCTAGCCAATAAAAATAAATCACCCTGGTGCCCTTCTCTCTCGCATATTTCTCATACATCCTTTCATTATACATAAAATATGTTGCAATAATTTTCCAACCATGAACCATTATGTTAGATTCCAAACCCTCCATACAAGCCAACATAGAAAATAACTCTGGGTTTGCAAATTCATAAATATGAATAGGGATTTTGGTTATTTCGTCTTGATTCCTAATCCTTCTAAAATTAAGATGAAACCATTTTTCTAGCACCTCTCTTTTCTCTTCTAAGGCTACCATTGTAGCATAAGCCCTATCTATCTCTACTATACTAAAAGTTCTAGATTTTGAGGGTGGTCCTACCCCTATGGCAAATAATTCATAGCAAAGCTCTTTTGTAATTGAGAATAGGGGAGTGCCCTGAGGGGTTCTGATTATTCTATTTTTAGAATCATAGAATTGAATCATAGCAAAGACCAGCTCAAGGCAATGATGTACATAATCACATATATAAGAGAACACTCTTAGCTTAGCAACCTAAAATTGGCAC
>JAQPPZ010000683.1:0-100865 GCA_028583015.1 Wollemia nobilis
TGGGTTCCAGTGGGTTCTAGTCTGGGTTTGTGCGAGCACTATGTTTCACCAATGAAGAATTTAATTTTTTATTTTTCTAACTGTTGTTGAAGTCTGGATGACACGGACTGTGCTCGAGTTGCAGCGTAGTGCGGACGTCAGGGGCGCCAACAAACTTTGCCCAAAAAATGGGTGAAGTATGAAATTCAAGGGCACCAATAGACTTTGCCCAAAATATGGGTGAAGTGCAAACTTCGAGGGCGTCAACGGAATTTGCCTGAAAGATGGGCAAAGTGCAAACTTTGAGGGCACTGACGAACTTTGCTCGAAATATGGGCGACATGCGAACTTTGGGGGCACCGACAAACTTCACCGAGAATATGGGAGAAGTGCAAACTATGCCTGGAAAAGTGTAGATAGGGTGACTTTGCACTTCGTTTGCACACTCGAGCTACGCTTGGATCTCGGGCGCAGTCGGGTTGCGACAGTGAATTCGGAAGGCTTCTTCTGACTTAGCCAACTTTGGCTCTACAATATTTTCTGCTCGGAAGGCTTGCATGGCTACAGCAACTGCTTGCTTGGCTGGGAGGAGAGAAACACCAAAACTATGATCTAAGTCTCGGATCTGAGCTCTAACTATTAGAACCTGAACATAATCACTCTGAGCCAATTTTTACAGAGAGCAGCAAGCTTTAACACACACAAATTAACTACAAACCCTAAAGATGCCTAAAATAAACAACAAACTTTATTTATATGAAATGAGGGTTACAAAGGTACTCAACTGAGGATATAACATCTACAGGCCAGGCTACAAGATAAACTAATAGACAAAATGTCGAGTCGACTGCTCGAACATTAATCAAATGAGCCACACTGCTCACTGAAATACTCTTCTTCTCCTCACTCCTCTTTGCTCTCTGCCTTATTCTACTCTGTGCACTCTACTTTCTTCTGCTCTCTTCTACTCCTTAAATGTCTAAAGACCCAAACTGCCTTATATAGCCATAAGGAGAGGAGGATTAGGGTTTGTTCTCTGATAGGTTATGATAGGCCCTCAACTAGGGTTTCTGACCAATCGTCGAACTAGCATTAAATCACAAAACTGGCATTAAATTCTGTAGCAATCGGATCTATCAGACGTCACATCTGTCAGAGGGTAGGTGTGACGTCATGTCAGACCTTTTTGCCAAGATCCCCAACTATGCGAGCGTAGTCCGGCTTTGTCCAATTTTGAAGCGCAGTCTGGCGAAGGCATGAAATTTGGGTTAATATTTCAAACATCGTCTTTTAAGCCTGATTTCATGAGTGCTTTGACTCCAAGCTGCTCTCACAATCTAACCAAAATACAAACCTAGTAACATTCATTTGCTCGCTTCTATCATTCACATAGTCATCATAACTTTTTTTAATATTGAGTGCCTAACTTGTATTCCTATACAAGGAAGGCTGGCCTTAACTATTGAATCTTTGCTTTTTAATATTTTTCTTACATTTAAAATTTATATCCTCAATGCTAAAAAAAATCACATCAACTGAGCTACCAGCAAGCTTAGGGTTGAGATGTGAAAGACAATAATGATCATCAATGGAAGACAAATAGATGTCGTATCTTCCTTTAACGAAATATTTATTAAAGTATATTACTAGATATAGCTAGTATGTTTCATGGCCACAACAAGAAATCAAAATGTGACAGCCATATTTCATCATAAAATACTATCAACGTGAAACAAAACTTGAGTAACAATTCTAATTTCAATGGAAAAAACCAAAACTTGTAAAACACGCTACTAAATTCAATATCCATTAAAAAAAAGGTTGGGCAAGAGATGCTCCTCTCATTTTCTAGAATTTGGCCGTTGGAGATCGCGGACATTAGAGATTTCATTCCCAATAATAAGTTTCACAACTTGAGCATGCCCTCCTTCCGTGTGATGGATCATGGAGTCGAGCTCCACATCTAATATAACATGTCTTTGTAACTCTATCCTACTTGTAGGATGTGGGTTCCAGTGGGTTTGAGTCTGGGTTTGTGCGAGCACTATGTTTCACCAATGAAGAATTTAATTTTTGATTTTTCTAACTGCCATCGAAGTCTAGATGACGTGGACTACGCTCGAGTTGCAGCACAGTACGGAAGTTGGGGGCACCGATGGACTTTGCCCAAAAAATGGGTGAAGTGCAAACTTCAGGGGCACCGACGAAATTTTCTTGAAATATGGATGAAGTGCAAACTTCGGGGGCATCGACGAACTTCACTCGAAATATGGGCGAAGTGCGAACTTCGTGGGCACTGACGGACTTTGCTCAGAATATGGGCGACGTGCAAACTTCGGGGGCACTGACAGACTTCATCGAGAATATGGGAGAAGTGCAAACTACACCTGGCAAAGTGCAGACGGGGTGACTTCACACTTCACTTGCACACTTGAGCTACGCTCGGATCTCAGGCGTAGTCGGGTTGCGATAGTGAATTTGTAAGGCTTCTTCTGACTTAGCCAACTTTGGCTCTATAGTATTTTTTGCTTGGAAGGCTTGCACGGCTGCGGCAACTACTTGCTTGGCTGGGAGGAGAGAAACACCAAAACTGTGATCTGAGTCTTGGATCTAAGCTCTAACTATTAGAACATGAACATAATCACTCTGAGGCGATTTGTACAGAGAGCAACAAGCTTTAACACACACAAATTAACTACAAACCCTAAAGATGCCTAAAATAAACAACAAACTTTATTTATATGAAATGGGGGTTACAGAGGTCCTCAACTGAGGAAATAACATCTGCAGGCCAGGCTGCAGGATAAACTAATAGACAAAATGTCGAGTCGACTACTCGAACATTAATCAGATGAGCCACACTGCTCACTAAGATACTCTTCTTCTCCTCACTCCTCTTTGCTCTCTGCCTTCTTCTACTATGTGCACTCTACTTTCTTCTGCTCCCTTCTACTCCTTAAATGTCTGAAGACCCAAACTGCCTTATATAGCCACAAGGAGAGGAGGATTAGGGTTTGTTCTCTGACAGGTTCTGATAGGCCCTCAACTAGGGTTTCTGACCAATCACCAAACTAGCATTAAATCACCAAACTGGCATTAACTTCTGTAGCAATCGGATCTATCAGATGTCACATCTGTCAGAGGGTAGGTGTGACATCATGTCAAACCTTTTTGCCAAGATCCCCAACTATGCAAGCGTAGTCCGGCTTCGTCTAGTTTTGGAGTGCAGTCTGGCGAAGGCATGAAATCTGGGTTAATATTTTGAACACCCTCTTTTAAGCCTAATTTCATGAGCGCTTTGACTCCAAGCTGCTCTCACAATCTACTGAAGTCTTTCTCCTTCAAAGGCTTCATGAAAATATCTGCCAGCTACTCCTTGGATCTGCAAAACTGGAGTTAAATTTCTCCAGACTTCACCAGATCTTTGATGAAGTGATAATGAATGTCGATGTGCTTTGTATGACCATGGAACACGAGATCCTTGGAGAGCGCGATTGTAGAGTTATTGTCACAGAATATTGTTGTTGCTACATCGGGTGGATGATGTAGTTCACACAGAACTCTTCTCAACCAGACTGCCTGGCAGGTAGTTGAGGTGGCATCAATGTACTCTACTTCTGCTATGGACAATGCAATGATGGGTTGTTTCTTGGACACCCATGAGACTACCCCTGATCCAAGATGGAAAGCATACCCGGAGGTGCTCTTTCGATCATCGGTACTACCAGCCCAATCACTATCTATGAAGCCGACCAGGTCTAATTGGTCCTATCTAGTGTAAAATAGGCCATGGTTCCACATCCTGTTGACATAGTGCAAGATCCTCTTGCCTGCTTACCAATGCATGTCCTTTAGAGTCTCCATGAAACGACTAATCAGACTGACTCTGAACATCAGATCTGGCCGAGTTGCAGTCAAATACATTAGACTACCAACTAGCCTCTTAAACAAGGTTGGATCTACATTCCTCCCTAAATCAAGTTTGCTTAGCTTCAAACTTGTGGTTGTAGGTGTGATGGCAGGTTTGTTGTCCTCCATATTGAACCGCTTTAGGACATCCTTCGCATACTTGCCCTAAGAAATGAAGATGCCATCTATTGATTGGTCAACTTCAATACCGAGAAAATACTTCATCAGCCCTAAGTCCGTCATATTGAACTCCTTCTTCATGGTTGTTCTGAACTGGTCGAACAGGACATTGTTGTTGCCAGTATAAATCAAATCATCCACATACAGGAAAATGATAATGAGCTCACCTACTTCATTTATCTTCATGTACAAGGTGTGCTCATATGGGCATTTGACAAACCCATTTTCCTAAAAATAGCTGTCAATTCGGCTATACCAAGCCTGGGGTGCCTGCTTCAAACCGTACAGGGCATTTTTTAGATTCAAGAATTTGCCCTCCTGGCATTCAATTTTGTAACCTCGTGGCTGGTCTATGTAGACCTCTTCCTCCAACATTTCGTTGAGGAAGGCTGACTTGACATTCATCTAGTACATCTTCTAACCTTGTTGGGCTACTAATGCCAGGATCATCCTGACTGTGTCAAGTCGGGCTACAAGTGCATATACCTCATGGTAATTGATGCTTGAATTTTTCTTGTAACCCTTCACCACCAGTCTGGCCTTATGCTTGTCAACGTCCCCTTGGGCGTTGAACTTTATCTTATACACCCATTTGACCCCAATGGTCTTCTTCCCTGCTGGAAGATCTGTCAGTTGCCATGTCTTATTCTTTTCAATGGTTGCTATCTCCTCATCCATCGCATGTACCCACTTCTAATTCTGAATTACATCTTCAAACTCTATTGGATCAACTTCAGTAAAAAATGCAAAGTCAGAGTGCTCTTCATCTACGTGGGTTTGGGTTGCCTCATATATTTCTTGCAAGCTCCTTGTCTTTGCTAGCGTCGTCAGGTTTTGGATTCTACTTACGAGTGGAGGTGACTGAGATGGAGTGGCTGTGCTACTACTGGCACTGTTGTTGCTGCTAGAAGTTGCAGGTGGCTACACACTTCCTTCTTCCAAGTCAACAGACTATACTACTGCTGGATCTGACTGGCCAATCTCTGAATTCCTATTCTAGGCTTGATCTTCAAGATATTTCACATCATGGTTGATGATGAGCATCTTTGTCATAGGGTTGTATAGCCTATATGCCTTCGCCTGCTCACTGTACCCTATGAGAATGCACTTCTCAGCTCTATCATCCAACTTCTACCACTTTTCTTCTAGAACATGTGCATATGCAATGCACCCAAACACACGTAAGTGAGCCACACTTGGCTTCACACCGCTCTAGGCCTCCTAAGGGATTTTGTCCTTCATGCTTTTGGTGGGACATCTATTCAAGAGGTAGACTGCACATGTTATAGCCTCTCCTCAAAATTCGTGTGACAATCCCTTCGCCTTCATCATGCTTTGTTCCATTTCCATGTGTAGACACCAAAACAACACCAATCCGATTATGTGACTGCAAACACTGATCGCTTTGACAAACACAGCCCCCAGGGCAGCCCTTAGAGGTCAAAAAGTGGTCTTAACCACTTTCATAGCAATTTTGTAAGGTCAAGAAGCAATTTGGCACACTTGGACACTTTGCCCAGTAATCGTCTCACCCAGGGACGATTGCTAACTTGAAATCGTCTCACCCAGGGACGATTTCTGAAATCGTCTCCAGTAAGGACGATTTCCAAGTTTAACGGGCAAAAAGACAAATGAGGCCAAGTGGCAGCCCAGAACAGTCAGTTGATGACTCCTGCCTCGCACGCGTGTGTGAGTGGACAAATAGGCCATTTGAGGACTGTCACAAGGGCGCTTATGAAAGCCCAAGTCAATGGAGGACTCCCCTCCCTCTTGGGAAGACAAGACTGCCACATGGCGCCTATGACCAACACATGGCATTTGTGCTTCCCTCCCAAAAGAGACCCCATGGGTCTATAAAAGGTGGGACTTTTCTCACCCAAAATATACAGGTTAGAGGAGATTTCAAGCAACGAAGTGCTGCCGAGTTGAAGACCCACTTGCATCCCCTTTGGTTCACCTTCTCACATCCACCAATCTCTTTTGCAAGGGAGGTTGTTGGGTGGCTTTTGGAAGCTTGAACCTGACCCAAATCCAACACATGGACACCTGAACCAACCAATTCGCCGACCCCCCAATCCTAAGAGGTTTTGGGCCCATCCCTAGTGGATTGGCGCCGAAATCAAGTGCCAACGGTGGGAGGCCCACTTGGGCACCCCCGCACTTTCTAAGTTTTATTTTTAGCATTCTAGATTATTTTTTTACATTGCATTTTGTGTTATTATGTTTGGTGAACTCATAGCTGCAATTTCATAACTTTTGATCAGATTCTAGTATGTTTTGTGTCGCTTTGTTGTTTCACTGACTTGCAGGAGGCGATATCAAATTCCCGAGGATAGAGGCCAAATTGGGAGAATCCGACCATCTGGGTCATCCCAAAATGGCCCCAATTACATAACCCCTCTATCTGCAGGTGTTTTGGAAGTCTCGAGAGTCGACATTGGAGCAGATCACTTCGACTTTTCCAACACAGAAGGAATCGTCTCACCCGGGGACGATTAGCAGTCAAAAATCGTCCTGCCCAGGGACGATTTCCAGATGAAGGCAGATTGGCCGACTGTCTCAGTGGCAATGGCCTTTTGGTAATATCTTCTATCTTCTGTCAAGTTTTCAGGCCATTTGGACTCACTGTACTTACTGTTTCAGGCAAATGTTTGCATGCATATTTCACTAATTTTAGAGAACAAACACTCCTTATTTGCAGTAGGTGCTACTGACATCTTGGTTGTTTCTTTGTTCGTAGGAGGAGCAGCAGAGGTCAAAGACTCATCGACGTAAGCGATGGCAACATTCTGGCCCGCCCATTCAAACGTGGGCACGCGGAAAGAGGAACATTAAGTGATTGTAATCAAATTCTTTTAACGCTCCTAGCCCCTAAAAAGGGAGGAGGCGTCATTGTAACAGAGATCAAGAGATTTTAATGAAAGGGCTATGTTTTCTCCATTTGCTTGTGTCTCATTGCAATGCGTCTTTTTCATTTCATGCACTTTACATTTCTAGGACTTAAGCGTACTTGATTTTGAATGCAATCGCAATTAGTGTTTCCTTCGCCCGAAATCTCGTGCTTTCAATGGCGATCACGGTGGGACGTGTTCCCTATTTTTAAGATCACAGAAAACTAATCGGGTTTTTGTGTTTTGTGTTTTACAGGTACATTTTTTTTGCAGACTGTTAATCGTCTCTGACTGTTATGATTACTTTACTGGAAATCGTCTCACCCTGAGACGATTTTAAAATCGTCTCTGCCAGGGACGATTTCTGTTCTATAAATCGTCTCACCAGGGGATGATTTTCTATCTGTAGATTTTCAGAGCAGAAATTCAGAGGCAACTGGAGCAGGCAGAGAAGAGGTAGGGATTTTATCATCTCTCGTTAAATTTTCTGTTTCTGTTTTCTGTTTCTTTGACTGTTTTCATTTTATCCTGCATACTTAGGGAAAATCATTCATGCTTGTTTCATTTTCGTTAAATAAAATGAACCTCACACACTCCACGTAACAATTTTAAACCAAGGAGCTGGTCGTAAGACCCCAACCCTTTATCAAGGCCATTGGTGGATTTCATCACCACCTTGGCTTGATTTGCATCCATTTCCCGATTGTCAACTGTTGTTAGGCGTAAATCCTGACGAAAGCCGACCGAGTGCTGCTGGGGTGATTCCCATGCGCGCGAGGATAAGTTTTCTATGGTAGGTGCCATTAACAGGACAATCCCCCTTCCATACCGCCTACGTACCATGTACCTTCTCTCACGTACCTATAGTCTCCCTCTCGTAAGGGCGGGTATATAGAGAGGTTGGTATATCGGCCTGGTTGGTATATTGAAGGGGCTACCATTTTGGGAGTTATATGAGCCGTCATAATGCATTTAAACGATCTTCAAAACCTACCAAAAACAAAACAAAACATCAAAATGCACTAAACCAGTTTAGGGCACACCAATAATCCTTAAAAGAGATAATCACGGATTGTGTATGCGTGTGTTTCTTTCCGCTTAGTGTGGACAAAAACAAAAGAAAAATCATCATAAAAAAAAAAGATAAAAATCTGTTTAGATAGCATAGAAGCACCGCAATGGTGTACACCCGCATCCAAGCCCAATCAAGGGCAGAAGCTTCGGAAGGTACATAAGAAGCGTGCACAAGTCGCCTTCGCTTCAGTCCTGAGGATTTGGTTATACCGCCTTATCGGTCCAACCTACAAAAGAATCCAATTCAGAATCCTCGGTGGGGTATGCCCATTCAAAGCAGCCCCTTTCGAGAAGATGCCTTACATGTAGACCTTGACATAAATAGAGAATCACCTTTTGAGGTTAGACATGAGTGGCCACGGCGCGATGAAGCGCTAGATAGGCACACTGTCCATTTGGAGGGACAACATGGATATGGTGTCCCTTCTTTACCTATCATCAGAACAGAGAGACCAAATCCGGAGCGCAGGGCTCCTTACATAGGGGGACCTAACTCTGCCCACCCCCTTCACACCCATGAAAGGGAGTACGAGGAAAGCCATCGCATTCCTCGAGGACAACAAACGATGCGGGAACCTTGCATTTCTGCACCAGTCGGATACCATGATCACCCCTTGAGGCCAGAACCTCGAGCGCATACCGCCTACTTCGACAGAGGGAAGCGACCAATTGAAATTCTGGAACATCAAAACCAAGGCAAACACATAGGAGAAACATTTGAACCTCCTGAAAAAAATAGGGTAGACCAAATTGACCCAGCTGTCGCCAGATATACCACCCGTCAAGCCCAAATCATGCGGCTTAAACAAAGTCATCAGGAAATAGAGTATCGACACCGCCTGGAAAGAGAACGCATGCAACGCGAAGCGGATGAGTTACGCTATGCGCTACCTGAGAGGGAGCCAACCCCTCGCATCCAAAGAGCCGAACAACATGAGAGGCATAATCCATTAACGCATGACAGGTCTCCACGACCTCGTCAAGCCTTGCCTCCGAGACCTTATAGACCCGAGAGGGAGGCTACTCCCCGAAATGATGACGGGTACCTTCAGCAAGGACTCGATCAAGGTCATAGGTTTCGCCTAGACACTCCTCAAGAATTTTATGAGGAGTATGAACCAGAGATAGAACATGTTGAAACTCCCCATCAAGGCAGGAGGGCTGCCATTCGGCCACCCCTCCATAGGCCCCCAGCCTACCATAACGTACAATGGGAGCAAACAAGAGAGGAAGAAATAAAATCTTTCGATGCATACCAAGCGCTATTAGAGCGCTTGGAGTCTGTGGAAACAAAAGCTGTTGGGCATCAAAAACCCACATTACGTCAACTCCGTAGTAATCCGATGCATCCCTCAGTGCCTACGCCTCTTTACCCCGAGCACTTCAAGTTGCCTCAATTGGCAGTTTTTAAAGGTGAAGAGGACGCACAGGAACACGTTACAAGATTTCTAAGCCAATGCTTCGGCATCCAAGATAATGACGCATTGTTGCTTAGAACATTCATAACCACATTCGTAGGCCCTGCCTCGGATTGGTTCACACAACTGCCCAAACATAGCATAAGCAATTTAGATCAATTAGTAGATGCGTTTCTTGAACGCTTTGCCTTCAACACAAGGAAGAAGGCATCACTAAGTGATTTAGCGAGCCTCAAGCAATTTGAAGAGGAAACAATGGCAACATATGGTAATCGATGGAGAGCTTTGCTTTCTAGGTTACCTTATCGCCCCCCTATGTCTGATCTTACACAGATGTTCACAAAAAGTTGCTTAAAATCAATCTCTGGTCTATTGTTGCTGCGGCAATACGACAACTTAGAAGAAGCTTTGGCGCAAGCCAGAGTCATAGAAGAGATTAAAATAGGTGAAGGCGCAATCGCTAAGCCTAAAAAGAAAGAGTGGAATAAAACCACTAAAACCGGGACAACGCAACCACAACACGCTGCAGTCAACCAAGTTGCGATAAATGTTCCCATGCTTGTGCAAGAAACGCAGCCTCAAAAGGCTAACTACCGAGCAAAGGCTCTCCTGCTTATGAAAGAGATAATAGAAGACAGGAGCAGAATTACCCGCGTCGCCCTAGGCAAAATTTCACCCCATATGCGGAGTCTAGGGACTCCTTATTTGACCGCTTGTCAACGGCAAATTTAGTCACTCTACCGAAAATCCAAATTATAGACCCTAACATTCCCAAGCCTAGGGGGTACAAGAGAGGAATTGTATTGTAGATTCCATAGGCGCAGAGGGCATGACTTGAATGGGTGCTGGAAATTCAAAGACCTAGTCCAGGATTTGATCGACAACAGAACATTGGTCGTGGACAACCCCATCGCACCAAACAACCAACAAATGGGGGTATTCAAGGACCCCTTGCCAGCCCATGAGGCACAGACAAAACCACTCCAAATTAACGAGGTGCGACAGGATCTTCCCATGCAGGGATTTGTGGGAATGATTAGCATAGTAACAAGGAACAGAAGGTACCCGACAGCTACCCCCGAGGTAGCTACGAGGGAAATTCCGACAACATCGCAGCCTCAACAACGCCCAACGCAGTTACCTCCGCCTAGACCCGAGGTCACGATACGAACCAAACTCACGCAGAGTTTGCGGACCACGTCGGCCAGGCTGTCCATCTACGAGCTTATTCAACAATCAGCTCCCCATAGAGAGGCTCTTATGGACATTTTAAAAGCCATTGAATTACAACCCCACGAAGCAAATTCTTTCAACGCCTTCGTGGGACATGTGAAACAATGTACGGAGCCGGTCATCACATTCAGAGAAGATGAGGTCAAAATGATATCAAATGACATGGCAGATCCACCCCTGCACGTTATCGCGCGGGTCAACGGGATTCCGTACAAGAGAGTGCTGATAGATACTGGCTCATCCAGTAACATCATAACCACTGTAGCCTTAAAGCATTTGAAGTTTCCAGCCTCTCACATCACAGCCTCCACGTACACACTGCGAGCTTTTAATGATGCAATATGCTCGACAGTCGGCACAGTCGTTCTGCCAGTCCAGGTAGGACAAAATTCAATACCTACACTGTGCCATGTGCTGGAAGGCGAAATGGCTTATAATATACTGCTAGGGCGGCCTTGGATCAGGGACATGAAGTGTGTCCCTTCGATCGCCCACCAGTGCTTGAAGTATGCTTATGAAGGAGAGATCCATGTAGTCCCAATGGACTTAGAGCCCTTCAAGTATTGCAATGCGGTACAATTCATGCCTCAATCGACCCTCCCTTCAACACATTTGGATTTCCAATTAAATCCATCTAAACAGGGTCCAATACCGCAGGCATCACTGGTGACCAACAAGGCAAAATCCCAGCCAGGTGAGACTTCATCACCTGCTCCTTCATCATCAACGCCACCTATCACGGCCCAACATAAGGACAAGGGAAAATAGATCATGGAAGAGGTTAAGCCTCTAGAAGAGGGGTTGCCCATAATTTCAACAATATCAACAGAGGAAACACCCAACACAACAGAAACCAAAACTCCTGAACCACCAAACATGGAATGGACTCAGGAAGGACTACCGTTTCCTCCCACCCAATCATCAACAATCACTGTTGAAATGGCCAGTACGGGCCTGGGGGAGTACTTAGTGCAAAATGTTGTTGCAACCCCTACATTGGAGTCAGTACAGGACATGGGAAGACCTCGCCTTCCCATAGGGACAATTGTTCCTCTAGGCTACCCACCAAACCAGACAAATTTTGTGTATGGGGGCCTTGATCATGGTCTTGAAACATGCCAGCAAAAGGAAGCAGACGAGGAACCTTTTGTTGAAAACATCAACTATCTGTCAAACCCAGATTTTGCCCTAAAATATCTCGGCCAATGCAATTGGCATGGATACGGGCTAGGCAGATATGAGCAAGGGATGCGGATCCTTTGCCAACCAAGATATCAGATGCCATATGACAAGTCAAGAGTAGGGTTCAACCACCCCCGCCCTTAGACATCTTGGTTGAAAATATGCAAGGCCTAGAAATAGGCAACAAGGGGGGATTGGCACAAGATCCATATGCCAATCCAAATACAGAATACACATTGGGAGACTACCTCCCATGGTCAACAAATACCCCTAGAAACAACGGTAATCCCTCTCCTTTGTTAGAGAGAGGTGAAAGTTCAGAGAATCATCCTCAAAGAGAACAACAAAGGCTGCCAGACATCTTTTTGAAGTTGTTCCCCTTAGAGGTTCCAGATGAAACAATACAGTGTCAAGAGGATCAGGTCCCTCCACCAAGAGTGGAACAACAACAATGGGACCAGATCAACTTACTGGAACAAGGAGAGTCCTCAACATCGCAAGCAATAGTTGCTGAAGAGGATGAACATTTTTGGGTCTACGAAAGTGATTCAGAAGATGAGACTGAGATGGACTATCTCAGACATGCGTGAAGACATCACCGCGCTTTAACTCATGAAGATCTAATGGGACAGATGGGCATACTGTTAGGACATGAATGGCAAGTAGACCCAGCGAGGTGGGACCAAGTGTTAGACCCATGGCTCCAAATTCAAGATGAGCATCATCCACCTCGAGATCCCATCATGACATTAGTGCCGAGGGAAGACCCCGCCCTCCTTTTCGCAAAATTTGCACCTAGGGAAGATCCATTCGTGCCCGTTCCCGTAGAGCCAGATCCAGAGTATAGGGAGAATCTAGAAGAATCAAGTAATCACACCCACGGTTCTGGAGACCAAATTCATTCCATCCACATGATCTCCATTGATTTGACCGCACCCATCCGCAATCCGACCGATCCATCACGGTCATTGCATCTAGACATAGATGCCATCGATTGGGATCGCGTCAATTCACCATTATCACCATCAGAGTACTGGCCTTTCGGTGAAATACTTCATTTTACCCCAAGGACAACTCAGGATGTCTTTCAAGCTGAAGAGGGACCCGAGGTTCCAAACGTAGATCTAAACTCGCCTAATGATATCCACTTGATCCCAACTCCACATCAGTTGGAGGACGGATCCCACATGTCAGTCGAGGAGACGACTGACGTAAATATCGGCATAGATCCAAAGAATCCATAGATTATCAGGCTGGGGGTAAGTCTTTCCCCCAAAGAGCAAGCCGATTACATTGCCCTTCTCAAGGAGAAGAAGGAGGTTTTTGCATGGTCATATAAAGATATGCCAGGACTAGACCCGCAGCTAGTCATGCACAATCTAACGCTTGATCCGACAATCAAGCCTGTAAAGCAAAAACTACGCAAGATGCACCCAACAGTGGCCTTGATGGTCAAAGATGAATTGCAAAAGCCGTTGGATGCATAGTTTGTCATCTCACGTGGATTATCCGCCATGGTTGTCCAACATGGTTCCCGTCAAGAAGCCCGATGGGAGGATTCGCATATGCACCGACTTTCGAGATCTAAACAAAGCGAGTCCTAAGGATGATTTCCCCTTGCCCAGCATCGACGCGTTGGTAGATGCTACAGCAGGTCACGAAATGCTCTCCCTAATGGATGGTTTCTCGGGATACAATCAAATTCATATCAATCCTGAGGATCAACTCAAAACGGCGTTCACAATGCCTTGGGGGACATTTTGTTATAAGGTCATGCCTTTTGGCCTTAAAAACGCTGGTGCTACATACCAACGTGCCATGACGTATATCTTCCACGATTACATGCACAAAACTTTGGAAGATTACATGGATGATTTGTTAGCCAAATCTCTTTTGTGCTCGGATCATCTCGGTGACTTAAGCAAGATTCTCGATCGCCTCATAGAGCATAAAGTCGACTGAATCCCAAGAAGTGCGTATTCGGCGTCACATCTGGAAAACTCTTGGGTTTTATAGTCTCAAAACGAGGCATCGAAGTGGACCCAAACAAAGTCAAGGCAATCCTTGAAATGGCTCCCCCAACCACTATCAAGCAGCTCAGAAGTCTGCAAGGAAAGGTCGCGTCGATTAAATGCTTCATAGCACAATTATCTGACAAATGCCGACCAATGAACAAATTATTGCACAAGGGGATCACATTTCATTGGGATGACGAGTGCCGATCAGCCTTTGACGAAATCAAACAATACTTGGCTTCGCCACCAGTATTGGCACCACCTAGACCAGGAGTGCCGTTCTACTTATACATCTCAGCTACTGAGGTGGCACTCGGGAGCCATGCTAGCCCGGAAGAACGAACTTCACAAAGAACAGAGCTACTTACTATCTTAGCCGCACCCTGGTCAGTTACGAACTTAACAATGCATACGTTGAGAAACTCTAATTGGCAGTGGTGTTTGCTACCAAGAAGCTACTCCACTACATGCTGAGCAACACTACGTATGTTTTGTGTAAGGAGAATCCATTGTGATACATGATGAGTCGTACTTATCATAGTAGTCGCACGACGAAATGGATCATGTTGTTGACAAAATTTGACATTGAATTCATCGAACAAAAATCTATCAAAGGACAAGTCATAGCCGATCAACTAGCAGAGGCTCCTCTTGAAGACGATCAGCCTTTGGTAATAGAACTACCCGATGAGGGGGTCTTCCATGTCTCAGAATCGCCAGATTCTGATGAGCCTGAGTCACAGGCCGACATAACCCTGTTCTTCGATGGTTCTAAGTGTGAGCAAGGTGGTGGCGTAGGAATTGTATTCTTCACACCGCAGGGTGCTCCAATGCCCCTGTCATTTAAATTAAACTTCCAGTGCACCAACAACAATGCAGAATATGAAGCCTTGCTCCTAGGTCTTCAGACAACAATCGCCATGAACATCAAAAGATTGAACATCTTTGGCGATTCGCTGTTAATCGTCAATCAAGTCAAAGGGGTATATCAATGCAAATGCCCAGTCTCGAAGGCCTATAAAGCCCTTATGGACAAATTCCTGGCAAAACTTGAGTGGTATGACATCGAGGCACTCCCTCGATCATCAAACCATTTTGCGGATACAATGGCCTCCTTGGGGTCACTAATCCCGCAAGACCTTTCCGGTGATATAACAACCATTCAGGTCAAAACCTTATCGCAACCCACGATGGAGCGTGCAAGCTCAGAATTGACACCAGGAGTCCACATGATCTAGATCGAACCATCTTCGGATAAGTTCTTTCGAATCCAAGACCGTCTGAAATGTGCCAACTGGGGGTCCTTGTTTTCCCCCACTCCCACTAATAGCAACACAACGCTATTCTTACAAGTTCTATCCCATTCAGCATTTGTTAGGGAAGAACTTCAAAAGGGATTGGCTGTTCATACTGTCAAGGTTTCTAATCAACAGGACTGGTATTTACCCATAAGAGACTACCTCAAGTTAGGTAACCTTCCCTTTGGATTGACGCACGCCGCAAAACGAACATTCAAGCAAAAAGCGGCAAAATATGTCTTGATAGGAGACATTTTGTATCGTCGCAACTATGACGGAATTCTTCTTCGTTGTTTGGACTAGCAAGAGTCCACTTGGGCAGTCGTCCAAGTGCATGACGGTACATGTGGTGGCCACTTTAGAGGTATGGCCATCGCAAAGTGCATTCTTCGCATGGGCTATTATTGGCCATATTTAGAGTGAGATTGTTGCGAGTATGTCAAGAAGTGCGTAAAGTGTCAACATCATGCCAATTTGATGCACGTACCTTCCCAGGCCCTACAGACAGTCCAGTCTGCTTGGCCATTTTCGCAGTGGGGCCTCGATCTAATCGAAAAGATCTCCCCTACATCGTCAGGCCGTCACACGTTTATCATAATGGCCATAGAATATTTTACCAAATGGGTGGAAGCAATTCCGTTAACCTCAATGAAAGGACCCCGCATAGTGGAGTTCATCTTGCATAACATCATATGTCGTTTTGGTATTCCATCCAAAATAATCTCAGATAATGGGCCATCATTCAAGAACAAAGACTTGCATGCTTTGACCATAAAGTACAAAATTCAGCACAGCTTTTCAACGCCCTATTATCCGCAAGCAAACGGGCAAGCGAAAGCATCAAACAAAACACTAGTGGCCATCCTTAAAAAGATAGTCACAGACAGTCATAAGGATTGGCACATACAAATCCCACTTGCCCTTTGGGCTTATCGCACTAGCATTCGGATGCCCACTGGGGCAACTCCATTTTCGCTCGTGTATGGCTCAGAGGCAGTAATGCCTCTCGAGTTGGAAATTCCTTCCCTCCGCATATCAATGCAGGAGTTCATCAATGATAACACTACGCGGTAGGCCCGGTTATACCAACTTACGTTGCTTGACAAACGACACGTTAATGCTCTCGAGCACTTACGTATCTATCAAGAGGGGCTTAAGAAAGCTTACAACATGAAATTTCACCTAAGGGACTTTCGCGTTGGTGATTTGGTTCTAAAGGAAAACCAACAAAACTCTAATTTGCCGTCCCACATGAGGGACAAATTCATGGCAAATTGGTTAGGTCCTTATGTCATTGATAGCAAAATAGGACCCGGGACATACCGGCTAGCTTCTCTTGACGGTATCAAGGAAATAGAACCCTTGAATATCAGCCATTTGCGACCATTTCATATCTAAGAAAGCCATATCCCAAAAATGCTCCAAGGATTCCCGTAATCTCTTGGTCAAACCAAAAATCTCCAAGGATTATCGCAATCTCTTGGTCAATCCAAAAAGCTCCAAGGATTCCCACGATCTCTTGGTCAATCCAAAAAGCTCCAAGGATTATCGCAATCTCTTGGTCACCCAAAAAGCTCCAAGGATTATCGCAATCTCTTGGTCAACCCAAAAGCTCCAAGGATTATCACAATCTCTTGGTCAATCCAAAAAGCTCCAAGGATTATCGCAATCTCTTGGTCAACCCAAAAGCTCCAAGGATTATCGCAATCTCTTGGTCAATTCAAAAAGCTCCAAGGATTATCACAATCTCTTGGTCACCCAAAAAGCTCCAAGGACTCCCGTAATCTCTTGGTCAATCCAAAAAGCTCCAAGGATTATCACAATCACTTGGTCAAACCCAAAAAGCTCCAACGATTATCGCAATCGCTTGGTCAAAAAAAAAAAAAAAAAAAACCAAAAAAAAAAAAAAAAAAAAAAAAACAAAAAAAACAACATCATCAAAAACAACAAAATTCAATTCTAGGCAATCACTAGGCTCAAATTCATCAAATTAATATTCTCGCACCTCATCTTCATCTTCACAAAAAACAATCCATAAAAAAATACAAAAATACATAGCTGCATTAAGCATTGCATCCATACATTGCATATTTGTAGTAATACAGGTCAAAGGCACCATAGGCTGCAATAGCTCTGATAGTCCATCTTGTTCCATAATGTTCGATTTTTACAAAAACAACAAAAACACCATACATCGCTTTTACCACATAGAGTCAGTGGTCTGTTAATGTATAAAGAGTCTCCATGATTCAGTCATCATTTTGCTCTTTAGCCATGTAATGTATCAAGTCAGACAGATTTTACGAAGGTAGAGTCATACTTGAAATACACCTTGTTACGTAACATCCCAACACAAATTAAAACACTAAAAATTCCCAAGTTGTGTGAACAAAATATGAAACCTGCACAATAATCTAGGTCACCATAAGCGAAACGGTTATCTTGCTCATCCCCCTGTGCGAATGACCCAAAGAATGCTGAGAGTTGGCAAAAGGACAAGCATATTCCCTACCCAATTCCTTAAGAATCCCTAAATTCTCAATAGTTGCAAAACATCAAAAATTTGCAACTTGTCAAAACTCAAATACTTGACATCTTACAATGCACAAATCAAATGGCACAAACAATAGTGATTTTCATCACTCCATATCCCCAATCCCTTGCTCGAAAGAAAAACAAATCAAAATAAATAGTGATCTCATCACTACAATGAGCAAGTATCCCAATTCAATTGAAAAAAATAAGGGAGTTGAACTTGAATCCCTAGAACTATCAGCATTCTATAGGTCATAAGGCAAGCTTCAGTACCAATTTGGTTGATAGCCTATCGGTAACAGAAATAAACCTCCCGCATGACGATATATCTATCACATTAACTTGTGTACAGATCAATGTTTGCATGTGGATGAGCTAGCTTATGGCATCCTGGATTACACCGTAGATTAATCTTAGTACATACAACAAAGGAATTCGTGGAGCTAATTAGGTGATCCTCGAGACAGGTTCGGTTGAAAGCCCATCTGGCACTGGCGGTATCCTGACAAATACCACATAAATGAAATAAATTGCACACACAGGGATGTGAAATAACTTGGTCAAAAACAAGTCCGATTCATACCTTGGACAAAATTCTTGTAAGATAAAGTACAATCATGGCTAGGAAGCTAAAACCGTCTGAGTCTCAGAAAACCTTAGCTACATTTCTAACCCAACTGCGCTACTTTTCATCTTTGCAAATACCATCAAAAAATACAAAAACAGAAAAACCATGAGCCATACATCACAGCAATCACCTAAAAATGAAATAAAGAGCATCTTAAACAGCCTATGGTGCCATAACCAATCACCACAAATGTCATTCATCCATTTCACCTTGAATCTCACATATAAATCAAAAAAATTTGCATTCATCATAACATTGGCATTCATCAAAATAAATAAACATGCACAACAAAATCACATCATCACATGTACAAAACCATAATAAAATTGGTATATATATATATATATATCATCAAAAATATGCCCGCAGGCTACAAAAATGGTCCTCAGACCCCGCAATCACACCCAAAAACCCATCCTAAGGCGTCCACCAACATGATCATGCAAGATCGGTGCGACGGGAACTATCCCCCGTGGTGTGGGTCCTATGGGACCCTGTAGGGCGACTACTGCCAGCCCTCGCATCATGCCTACTACCACCTCCCTCATCTAACCACCTCTGACGAGATGATGCTAACTGCTCAGTCAGACTATCCCTCGTCTGACGTAAATATCCACTGATCGAAGGCTCAGGTAGTCGCCCACCAAGGCGGATGACCTCCCTCTCCAAATCTATCCGGTGTAGACACCACTCTACCTCTCGTCGATGATAGTAAGACAGTGCATCATCACGTTGTGCCAAAACCCTATCCCGCTCCGCTAGCTGGGCACGCAGGAGATCCCTCTCCCGTAGCGCATCCCCTAGCTCCTACCTCACATCCCCCAGCTCTCGCCTCGCATCCCCCAACTCCAGATCCCGTATCCATAGTAGCTCTGTAAGATGCGCATCTTCAATGCGTATCTCAGACTCCTCCTCTATGTCTGCCTGATGAACAGGACCCCCTAGAACAGCAGCCTGCTCTGGCTCCCACCGCTCCTCCATGCCCTACATGTCCGGTTGATCTAGAGTGCCCAAGTATACATCATGATCCACCACATCCACCATGTCTGCATCATCCAACGGACCTCCCCAATCATCCCATGTTGCCTCAGCACCCTCCACCGCCACCTCCACGCCTCCTGGTGGCCCCTCCCCTCTCCATCGCTGTAACACCCACCACGAGTCATACTCGATGGTAGTCTCGACATCATCTACGTCCGGGACGTCAATCACAGTATCTGACTCATCGCCCAATGGCATGATGACCGATGGGTCCAGATCCCTCTCATCTCCCTACCGTCGATAGACCACAGGCTCACCAGGAAACCCCTGGCGCACCCCAAACTATCGTAAAACCCGGTTGTTCGGGAAGAACTCATGCTCCGTCCTGTGCTGCCTAGTCATCCATCGCTCCCTACGTACCCAACAGAGCCACTCTCCAGCCTCCGGCCAGGCTGGACAGTCTCGATAAGGGCACCAAAACACCTCCCTTAGAGTGAGTCGAGAGAAGGCATCGGCATAGTGCTCTACAGCACCTGCCATCGTCGACTCTGCCCCTGCTCCGCGGACCGCCACCACAAAACTACATAGCCTATCTCCGTGTCATCCATCGCCGCTCGAGTCATCCATGGTAACCCGGTCGACCTCTCCACTGCTATATGCTGCCAACCCCAGCACTGTAGTAGATAACTGTAGCTGACTCCCTTTCGCTGTCGACAGCGGACTCCATACAGCTCTCCGTAGAGCTGTGCTAACAATGCCTATCCCCATCCCAAGATCAATGGTGCCTCTATCAGGCACTCTACCAACTCCCATACCAATTCCAGTAGGTTCCACGAGAACCTCGCACCTGACGAATCAAGCAGTAGCATGTTAGAAATGAGGCCCATCAAGAATGCGTGCCTCACTCCTAACACCCCCCTCTCCTGCCACCATCCAACCAAGATCCCGCCAATCTGGCAGCCCACCTCGGCTGTATCCACTGGGTTCGCTACACCCAGCCGCACCGCATGCCCAAAACATCTCGTAAGTATGGCAGTCCGCTGATCACGTGGCGATGTCCTAATGGGCAGTCCATCTATCGGAATCCGAAGCAACCGATAGACGTCCTCCAAAGTCACAGTCATCTCCCCTATTGAAATATGGAAAGTGTTGGTCCGTGGATCCCAAAGTTTGATCAGGGCCATCAGATAGGCCTGATCCAAGACCACAGGCTCCAGTCGAGCCACCTGCTTGAGCCCAAGGGCATCAAGCCATTCCCAGTCAACATCAGTCAGCGCCAACCGCGCCTCAGCGAAAGCGGCAGGTACACGGTACCGGATCCTAACCTGCAAAAGAAAACAATTCAAAAATAAAATAAAAAATTAATTAAAAATCATGGAAAAGAACTGTACAGCAATGAAAAAAGCGAAAAAAAAAAAAAAAAAATCAAATAAACAAAACAATAATAAGTCTTAGTTGTTCTAAACTAAGTTGCAAGGTTTAAATTTTAGAAATTTAGAAAAACGTTACACAAAAACAATAAAACAAACAAATGCTAGAATAAACTCTAGGGAACACTTACGGGTTTTGTCTCCGCTCCGTTGCTTAAACCAGTTTGTGCACTCATGATGGCAGAGAGAATTCCGGTAGCGCTTCGCTTCACAGAATTACCTCCTCCTCCCAGAGCTCCCAAATCGCAAGAAAAAAAAATGACACAAATGAACCCAAATTCAAGTTTTGGCCCTTAAATAGGCCTTTGAATTGGAAATCGTCCTTGGCTAGGACGAGTGCTCTGGTAAGCGCTCGTCCCACCCAGGGATGATTTATGCAATTGGAAATCGTCCCACCCAGGGACGATTTCCAGCCAGAAAATTCAAAACACCAAAAAAAAATCAACAAAAATGCACTAAAAACAAAAATAAAATTGCCTAATAAGAGTGTTGTTGCACTTGACATCCCGGGCATTCAAAATCAACGTTGGGGTCATATATTGTCATTATCCTACTCCCTAAGAAGGCTAACATAGCTATACTGCTCCACGGGCAGACGGATTGCCGACAATTTAATCACCAAATGGTGTCACAAAAACAACAAAAACAAGAAAAAATGCAACAAAATAAAATAGAAATAAACATTATCGGACACAAGTGCCCTTGCACTTAACCTCTAGGCAAAGAAAATCAATGTCGGGGTTCAAATTATCGCTCTCCTACTTCCCCAAGAAGGCTACAATAGCCAGACCGTGTAGACACCAAAACAACACCAATCCGATTATGTGACTGCAAACACTGATCGCTTTGACAAACACAGCCCCCAGGGCAGCCCTCAGAGGTTAAACAGTGGTCTTAACCACTTTCATAGCAATTTTGTAAGGTCAAGAAGCAATTTGGCACACTTGGACACTTTGCCCAGTATTCGTCTCACCCAGGGACGAATTCAAAATAGAATCCGTCCCACCCCAGGACAAATTCTGAATCCGTCCCTGGGTGGGACGAATTCTAAGATTAACGGGCAAAAAGACAAATGGTGCCAAGTGGCAGCCCAGAATAGTCAGTTAATGACTCCTGCCTTGCACGCGTGTGTAGGTGGACAGAGGGGCCATTAGAAGACTATCACAAAAGGCATTTATCAAAGCTCAAGTCAACGGAGGACTCCCCTCCCTCATGGGAAGACAAGACTACCACATGGCACCTATGACCAACACATGGCATTTGTGCTTCCCTCCCAAAAGAGACCCCATGGGTCTATAAAAGGTGGGACTTTTCTCACCCAAAATAGACAGGTTGAAGGAGTTTTCAAGCAACGAAGTGCTGCCGAGTTGAAGACCCACTTGCATCCCTTTTGGTTCACCTTCCCACATCCACCAATCTCTTTTGCAAGGGAGGTTGTTGGGTGGCCTTTGGAAGCTCGAACCTGATCCAAATCCAACACATGGACACCTGAACCAACCAATTCGCCGACCCCCCAATCCTAAGAGGTTTTGGGCCCATCCCTGGTGGATTGGCTCCAAAATCAAGTGCCAATGGTGGGAGGCCCACTTGGGCACCCCCGCACCTCCCAAGTCCTATTTTAAGTTTTAGAGCATTTTAGATCATTTTTTAGATTGCATTTTGTGTTATTAGGTTTGATTAACCCATAGCTACAATTTTGTAACTTTTGGTCAGATTCTAGTATGTTTTGTGTTGCTTTGTCGTTTCGCTGACTTGCAGGTGTCGAGGTCAAATTCCCGAGGGTGGAGTCCAAATTGGGAGAATCCAACCATCTGGGTCGTCCCAAAATGGCCCCAATTACATAACCCCCCTATTTGCAGGCATTTTGCAGGTCTCGGGATCCGAAATTGGAGCAGCAGCAGGTCGGTTTCCTCAACACAGAAGAATTCGTCCCACCCGGGGACGAATTGCAGTCGAAGTCGTCCTACCCGGGGACGAATTCCGATTAAAGGTAGATTGGCCAGCTGTCTCAGTGGAAGTGGCCTTCTGGTAACTTTTCTTATCTTCTGTCAAGTTTTGAAGCCATTTGGACTCACTGTAATTACTGTTTCAGGCAAATATTTACATGCATATTTTGTTAGTTTTAGAGAGCAAACGCTTTTCATTTGCGACAGATGCTACTGACATCTTGGTTGTTTCTTTGTTCGCAGGAGAAGCAGCGGAGGTGAATAACTCATCGACATCAGCGACGGCATCATCTTGGCCCGCCCATTGCAATCGTGGGCACGCGAAAAGAGGAATCATTCAGTGATTGTAATCAAACTCTATTTGCGCTCCTAGCCCCTGAAAAGGGAGGAGACGTCATTGTAACAGAGATCAAGGGATATTAATGAAAGGGCTATGTTTTCTCTATTTGATTGTGTCTCTTCCAATGTGTTTCTTTTCTATTTCATGCAATTTACATTTCTAGGACTTAAGCGTACTTGATCCCATAGAGATGAATTTGCACCTAGAGAGGATCCATTCGTGCCTGTTCCCATAGAGCCAGATCCAGAGTATAGGGAACATCTAAAAGAATCAAGTCATCACACCTGCGGTTCTAGAGACCAAATTCATTCCATCGACATGATCTCCATTGATTTGACCGCACACATCCGCAATCTGACCGATCCATCACGGTCATTACATCTAGACATGGATGCCATCGACTGGGATCGCGTCAATTCGCCATTGTCACCATCAGAGTACTGGCCTTTCGGTGAAATGCTTCATTTTACCCCAAGGACAACTCAGGATATTTTTCAAGCTGAAGAGGGACCCGAGGTTCCAAACGCAGATCTTAACTCAGCTGATGATATCCATTTAATCCCAACTCCACATCAGTTGGAGGACGGATCCCACATGTCAGTCGAAGAGACGACTGACGTAGACATCGGCACAGATCCAATGAATCCATGTTTTCTCAAGCTGGGGGTAAGCCTTTCCCCCAAGGAGCAAGCTGATTACATTGCCCTTCTTAAAGAAAATAAGGAGGTTTTTGCATGGTCGTACAAAGATATGCCAGGACTAGACTCGTAGCTAGTCATGCACAATTTAACGCTTAATCCGAAAATCAATCCTGTAAAGCAAAAACTAAGAAAGATGCACCCAACAGTGGCCTTGATGGTCAAAGACGAATTGCAAAAGATGTTGGATGCACAATTTGTCATCTGCGTGGATTATCCGCCATGGTTGTCCAACATGGTTCCCGTCAAGAAGCCCGATGGGAGGATTCGCATATGCACCGACTTTCAAGACCTAAACAAAGCGAGTCCTAAGGATGATTTCCCCTTGCCAAGCATCAACGCATTGGTAGACGCTACAGCAGGTCACGAAATGCTCTCCCTAATGGACGATTTCTCAGGATACAATCAAATTTGTATCAATCCTGAAGACCAACTAAAAAAAAATGGCATTCACAATGCCTTGGGGGACATTTTGTTATAAGGTCATGCCTTTTGGCCTTAAAAATGCTGGCGCTACATACCAACGTGCTATGACTTATATCTTCCACGATTACATGCACAAAACTTTGGAAGATTACATGGATGATTTGTTAGCCAAGTCTCTCTTGCGCTCAGATCATCTCGGTGACTTAAGCAAGATTCTCGATCGCCTCATAGAGCATAAGGTCAGACTGAATCCTAAGAAGTGCGTGTTCGGTGTCACATCTGGAAAACTCTTGGGTTTTATAGTCTCCAAAAGAGGCATCGAAGTGGACCCAAACAAAGTCAAGGCAATCCTTGAAATGGCTCCCCCAACCACTATCAAGCAGCTCAGAAGTCTACAAGGAAAGGTCGCGTCGATTAAATGCTTCATAGCGCAATTATCTGACAAATGCCGACCAATGAACAAATTATTGCACAAGGGGGTCACATTTCATTGGGATGACGAGTGCCAGTCAGCCTTTGACGAAATCAAACAATACTTGGCTTCGCCGCTAGTATTGGCACCGCCTAGACCAGGTGTGCCGTTCTACTTATACATCTCAGCTACTGAGGTGGCACTGGGCGCAATGCTAGCCCAGAAGAATGAACTTCACAAAGAACAGGCTACTTACTATCTTAGCCGCACCCTGGTCAGTTACGAACTTAACTATGCATACGTTGAAAAACTCGCTTGGCGGTGGTGTTTGCTACCAAAAGGCTACGCCACTACATGTTGAGCAACACTACGTATGTTGTGTCTAAGGAGAATCCATTGCGATACATGATGAGTCGTACTTATCATAGTAGTCGCACGACGAAATGGATCATGTTGTTGACGAAATTTGACATCGAGTTTATTGGGCAAAAATCTATAAAAGGACAAGTCATAGCCGATCAACTAGTAGAGGCTCCTCTTGAATATGATCAGCCTCTGGTCATAGAACTACCCGATGATGAGGTCTTCCATGTCTCAGAATTGCCAGATTCTGAAGAGCCTGAGTCTCAGGCCGACATAACCTTATTTTTTGATGGTTCTAAATGCGAGCAAGGTGGTGGCGCAAGAATCGTATTCTTCACACCGCAGGGCGCTCCAATGCCCCTATCATTTAAATTAAATTTCCAGTGCACCAACAACAATGCAGAATATGAAGCCTTGCTCCTAGGTCTTCAGACAACAATCGCCATGAACATCAAAAGACTGAACATCTTTGGTGATTCGCTGTTAATCGTCAATCAAGTCAAAGGGGTATATCAATGCAAATGCCCGATCCTAAAAGCCTATAAAGCCCTCATGGATAAATTCCTAGGCAAAACTTGAGTGGTATGACATCGAGGCACTCCCTCGATCATCGAATCATTTTGCGGACACAATGGCCTCCTTAGGGTCACTAATCCCGCAAGACCTTTTCGGTGATATAACAACCATTCAGGTCAAAACCTTATCGCAACCCGCGATGGAGCGCGCAAGCTCAGACTTGACGCTAGGAATCCACATGATCCAGATCGAACCATCTTCGGATAAGTTCTTTCGAATCCGAGACTATTTGAAACATGCCAACTAGGGGTCTTTGTTCTCCCCCACTCCCATTAATAGCAACACAACGCTATTCTTACAAGTTCTATCCCAATCAGCATTTGTTAGGGAAGAACTCCAAAAGGGATTGGTTGTTCAAACTGTCGAGGTATCCGATCAACAAGATCGGTATTTACCCATAAGAGACTACCTCAAGTTAGGTAATCTACCCTTTGGATTGACGCAAGCCGCAAAACGAACATTCAAACAGAAAGCGGCAAAATATGTCTTGATAGGAGACATTTTGTATCGTCGCAGCTACGACGGAATTCTTCTTCGTTGCTTGGACCAGCAAGAGTCCACTTGGGCAGTCACCCAAGCGCATGATGGTACATGTGGCGGCCACTTCAGTGGTATGGCCATTGCAAAGCGCATTCTTCGCATGGGCTATTATTGGCCATCTTTAGAGCGAGATTGTTGCGCATATGTCAAGAGGTGCGTAAAATGTCAACATCATGCCAATTTAATGCATGCACCTTCCCAGGCCCTACGATACGATCCGATTGCTTGGCCATTTTCATAGTGGGGCCTCGATCTAATCGAAAAGATCTCCCCTGCATCGTTAGGCCGTCACACGTTTATCATAACAGCCACAGAATATTTTACCAAATGGGTGGAAGCAATTTCGTTAACCTCTATGACAGGACCCCGCATTGCGGAGTTCATTTTGCATTACATCATATGTCGTTTTGGTATTCCATCCAAAATAATCTCGGATAATGGGCCATCATTCAAGAACAAAGACGTGCGTGCTTTAACCACAAAGTACAAAATTCAGCACAGCTTTTCAACACCCTATTATCTGCAAGCAAATGGGCAAGCAGAGGCGTCAAACAAAACGCTAGTCGCCATCCTTAAAAAGACCGTCGTAGATAGTCATAAGGATTGGCACATACAAATCCCACTTGCCCTTTGGGCTTATCGCACTAGCATTCGGACGCCCACTGGGGCAACTCCATTTTCACTAGTGTATGGCTCAAAGGTAGTAATGCCTCTCGAGTTGGAAATTCCTTCCCTCCGCATATCAATGCAGGAATTCATCGATGATGACACTGCACGACAGGCCCGGTTAGACCAACTTACGTTGCTTGACGAAAGACGCGTTAATGCTCTCGAGCACTTACGTATCTATCAAGAGCGGCTTAAGAGAGCTTACAACATGAAAGTTCACCTAAGAGACTTTCGGGTTGGTGATCTGGTTCTGAAGGAAAACCAACAAAACTCTAATTTTCCGTCCCATATGAGAGACAAATTCATGGCAAATTGGCTAGGTCCTTATGTCATTGATAGCAAAATAGGACCGAGAACGTACAGGCTAGCTTCTCTTGATGGTATCAAGGAAACAGAACCCTTGAATATCAGTCATTTGCGACCATTTCATATCTAAGAAAGCCATATACCAAAAAAAAAAAAAAGCTCCAAGGATTATCGCAATCTCTTGGTCAACCCAAAAAGCTCCAAGGATTATCGCAATCTCTTGGTCAACCCAAAAAGCTCCAAGGATTATCGCAATCTCTTGGTCAACCCAAAAAGCTCCAAGGATTATCGCAATCTCTTGGTCAATCCAAAAAGCTCCAAGGATTATCGCAATCTCTTGGTCAACCAAAAAGCTCCAAGGATTATCGCAATCTCTTGGTCAATCCAAAAAGCTCCAAGGATTATCGCAATCTCTTGGTCAACCAAAAAGCTCCAAGGATTATCGCAATCTCTTGGTCAATACAAAAAGCTCCAAGGATTATCGCAATCTCTTGGTCACCAAAAAGCTCCAAGGATTATCGCAATCTCTTGGTCAATACAAAAAGCTCCAAGGATTATCGCAATCTCTTGGTCAACCCAAAAAGCTCCAACGATTATCGCAATCGTTTGGTAAAAAAAAATCAAGAAATTCAACAAAAACAACAAAAATCATCAAAAACAACAAAGATTTGCATCTCAATTCTAGGCATACTCGAATTCATCAAAAACAACAAAAAACACCAAGCATAACTTTTACCACACTACAGTCAGTGGTCTGGGAATGTACCAAGAGTTTCAGTGATTCGGTCATCATTTTCCTCTTTAGCCATGTAGTGTACCAAGTCGAACAGATTTTACGAAGGTAGAGTCATACTTGAAATACACCTTGTTACGTAACATCCCAACACAAATCAAAACACTAAAATTCCCAAATTGTGTGAACGAAAGACGAAACCCGCAAAATAATCTAGGTCACCACAAGCGAAACGGTTATCTTGCTCATCCCCCTGTGCGAATGACCCCTAGAATGCTGAGAGTTGGCAAAAGGACAAGCATCCTCCCTACCCAATTCCCTAAGAATCCCTAAAGTTCTCAATAGTTGCAAAACACAAAAAGTTGCAAAATGTCAAAACTCTAAATTTGACAAACTACAGTGCAAACATCAAAAGGCACAAACAACAGTGATTTTCATCACTCCATATCCCCAATCCCTTGCTCGAAAGAAAAACAAATCAAAATAAACAGTGATATCATCACTACAATGAGCAAGTATCCCAATACAATTGAAGAAAAGAAGGGAGTTGACCTTGAATCCCTGGAACTCTCAGCATTCTATAGGTCATAAGGCAAGCTTCAATACCAATTTGGTTGATAGCCAATGGGTAACAGAAGTAAACCTCCCGCATGACGATATATCTGTCACATTAACTTGCGTACATATCAATGTTTGCATGTGGATGAGCTAGCTTATGGCATCCTGGATTACACCGTAGATTAATCTTAGTACATACAACAAAGGAATTCGTGGAGCTAATTAGGTGATCCTCGATACGAGTTCGGTTGAAAGCCCATCTGGCACTGGAGGTATCCTAACAAATACCACTAAATGAACTCAATTGCACACACAGGGATGTGAAATAACTTGGTCAAAAACAAGTCCGATTCATACCTTGTTCAAAAGTCTTGTAAGATAAAGTACAGTCATGGCTAGTGAGTTAAAACCGTCTGAGTCTCAGAAAACCTTAGCTACATTTCTAAACCAACTGCGCTACTTTTCATCCTTACAATACCATCAAAAAATACAAAAAAAGAAAAACCACATGTATACATACAAAGTCATGCATCACAACAATCACCTAAAAAACAAAATAACAGAGTTCTAAATAGTCCTTGGTGCCATAGCCAAACATCACAAACCCCATTCATCCATTTCATATCTGCATATCACATATAAATCAAAACCATTTGCATTCATCATAGCATATGCATCCATCAAAATAAATCAACATGCCCCCACAATGCATACATCCATATTCATCAACCATCATGCACAAGATCAAAGAAAATCAAAACAACAAAAACAACAAATAAATGCAACACAAAAACAAAAAACAATAAACATTGCCAGACACAAGTGCTCTTGCACTTAACCTCTTGGCATAGAAAAACTGATGTCAGGGTCTACATTGTCGCTATCCTACTCCCTAAGAAGGCTACCATAGCCGGACCGCTCCACGGGAAGACGAATTTTTGACAATTTCATCCCCAAACGACGTCACAAAAGGGTAAAAGCCCACTCAAAAACAACAAGAAAATCAAAACAACACAAAAAGCAATAAACATTGCCAGACACAAGTGCTCTTGCACTTAACATCTTGGCATAGAAAAATCGACATTGGAGTCACAAATTGTCACTATCCTACTCCCTAAGAAGGCTACCATAGCCGGACCGCTCCACGGGAAGACGGATTTTAGACAATTTCATCCCCAAATGGCGTCACAAAACAACAAAAACAAGAAAAAATGCAACAAAAACAAATAGCAAAAACATTGCCGGACATAAGTGCTCTTGCACTTAACCTCTAGGCAAAGAAAATTGATGTCGAGGTCCAAATTATCGCTCTCCTACTTCCCCAAGAAGGCTACAATAGCCGGACCGCTCCACGGGAAGTTAGATTTTCGATGATTTCACCTCATTACGACATCACCAAAAGGGTTAACACCCACCAAAAATAGGTCCAAATGTTGGAAAAATTGCACAAGCTTAACGGTAAACCCTTTAAGGCACACTTGCACAAGTCATCTTGGGTCAAGCGACTCGTCGCTTCTCTCACGAAGGTCATTCCCTCATCGATTCGTCGCTTGAGGGGGTAGTCACACTTAGTCACCAACCAACAATCACACACCCAATTAAGGAAAACGACATGCATTCAAAGAATCATTGACAAAGACAATCACGCTCCTGCTTGGGGCAGTAAACAAGCAACAATCAAATCAATCAAACACTTGGCATTTCGTGAATCATGAACACAAGGTTCCCCCTGAGGATAAAAATGCCCTTCACTTGTTCATGACTGATCAATGTCTAAGTTCAAGTCACACCTCAACAAAATAGGTTAATACTTGAAATCAAATTCCTTAGCTCGTCAGAAGCAAGGATTCAAGAATGCATGCCCTTTCCATACTTGGGGCATCAAAAGTTGGTTAGGTTACCAAGAAACCCTAATCATTAGTGCTTTGGTTATCTATTTTTGCTCAGCATTGCGTCACCCGCAGCGCTTCCCAAAAAGGGGCATCTATAGACACCAAAACAGCACCAATCCGATTATGTGACTGCAAACATTGATCGCTTTGACAAACACAGCCCCCAGGGCAGCCCTCAAAGGTTAAACAGTGGTCTTAACCACTTTCATAGCAATTTTGTAAGGTCAAGAAGCAATTTGGCACACTTGGACACTTTGCCCAGTATTCGTCTCACCCGGGGACGAATTCAAAATAGAATCCGTCCCACCCCAGGACGAATTCTGAATCCGTCCCTCGGTGGGACGAATTCTAAGCTTAACGGGCAAAAAGGCAAATGGTGCCAAGTGGCAGCCCAGAACAGTCAGTTAATGACTCCTGCCTTGCATGCGTGTGTAGGTGGACAGAGGGGCCGTTAGAAGACTGTCACAAAAGGCATTTATCAAAGCTCAAGTCAACGGAGGACTCCCCTCCCTCATGGGAAGACAAGATTGCCACATGGCGCCTATGACCAACACATGGCATTTGTGCTTCCCTCCCAAAAGAGACCCCATGGGTCTATAAAAGGTGGGACTTTTCTCACCCAAAATAGACAAGTTGAAGGAGTTTTCAAGCAACGAAGTGCTGCCGAGTTGAAGACCCACTTGCATCCCTTTTGGTTCACCTTCCCACATCCACCAATCTCTTTTGCAAGGGAGGTTGTTGGGTGGCCTTTGGAAGCTCGAACCTGACCCAAATCCAACACATGGACACCTGAACCAACCAATTCGCCGACCCCCAATCCTAAGAGGTTTTGGGCCCATCCCTGGTGGATTGGCTCCAAAATCAAGTGCCAACGGTGGGAGGCCCACTTGGGCACCCCCGCACCTCCCAAGTCCTATTTTAAGTTTTTGAGCATTTTAGATTACTTTTTAGATTGCATTTTGTGTTATTAGGTTTGATTAACCCATAGCTGCAATTTTGTAACTTTTGGTCGGATTCTAGTATGTTTTGTGTTGCTTTGTCGTTTCGCTGACTTGCAGGTGTCGAGGTCAAATTCCTGAGGGTGGAGGCCAAATTGGGAGAATCCGACCATCTGGGTCGTCCCAAAATGGCCCCAATTACATAACCCCCCTGTTTGCAGGCGTTTTGCGGGTCTCGAGATCCGACATTGGAGCAACAGCAGGTCGGTTTCCCCAACACAGAAGAATTCGTCCCACCCAGGGACAAATTGCAGTCAGAATTCATCCTGCCCAGGGACGAATTCCAGTTGAAGGTAGATTGGCCAGCTGTCTCAGTGGCAGTGGCCTTCTGGTAACTTTTCTTATCTTCTGTCAAGTTTTGAAGCCATTTGGACTCACTGGTAATTCACTGTTTCGAGCAAATATTTACATGCATATTTCGTTAGTTTTAGAGAGCAAACACTTTTCATTTGCGGTAGATGCTACTGACATCTTGGTTGTTTCTTTGTTCGTAGGAGAAGCAGCGGAGGTTAGGAACTCATCGACATCAGCGACGGCATCATCTTGGCCCGCCCATTGCAATCGTGGGCACGCGAAAGGAGGAAGACTAAATCGCACATTGTAACAATGACAAATTTAAAGCTCCTAGCCCCTAAAAAGGGAGGAGACGTCTATGTAACCGAGGATAAGATATTTGAATAAAGAGGGCTGTGATTTCTTTACATCTTTTCTCTCCTTTCCAAATTGTCTCTTTCCTTTGTTTTGGTGCATAAGGTTAAAGCGTTATATTTCGTCTTACATTACATAAATTAGTGTTTCCTTTGCCCGAAATCTCGTGCTTTCAGACCGCTCCATGGGAAGTTAGATTTTTGATGATTTCACCTCATTACGGCATCACCAAAAGGGTTAACACACACCAAAAATAGGTCCAAATGTTGGAAAAATTGCACACGCTTAACGGTAAACCCTCTAAAGGCACCCCTACACAAGTCATCTTGGGTCAAGCGACTCGTCACTTCTCTCACGAAGGTCATTCCCTCATCGATTCATCGCTTGAGGGGGTAGTCACACTTAGTCACCAATCAACAATCACACACCCAATTAAGGAAAACGACATGCATTCAAAGAATCATTGACAAAGACAATCACGCTCCTGCTTGGGGCAGTAAACAAGCAACAATCAAATCAATCAAACACTTGGCATTTCATGAATCATGAACACAAGGTTCCCCCTGAGGATAAAATGCCCTTTGCCTATTCATGACTGATCAATGTCTAATTTCAAGTCACACCTCACCAAAATAGGTTAATACTTGAAATCAAATTCCTTAGCTCGTCAGAAGCAAGGATTCAAGAATGCATGCCCTTTCCATGCTTGGGGCATCAAAATTTGGTTAGGTTACCAAGAAACCCTAATCATTAGTGCTTTGGTTATCTATTTTTTTTTTGCTCAGCACTGCGTCACCCGTAGTGCTTCCTAAAAAGGGGCATCTGTAGACACCAAAATAGCACCAATTTGATTATGTGACTGCAAACACTGATCGCTTTGACAAACACAGCCCCCAGGGCAGCCCTTAGAGGTCAAAAAGTGGTCTTAACCACTTTCATAGCAATTTTGTAAGGTCAAGAAGCAATTTGGCACACTTGGACACTTTGCCCAGTAATCGTCTCACCCAGGGACGATTGCTAACTTGAAATCATCTCACCTAGGGACGATTTCTGAAATCGTCTCCAGTAAGGACGATTTCCAAGTTTAATGGGCAAAAAGACAAATGAGGCCAAGTGGTAGCCCAGAACATCCAGTTGTTGACTCCTGCCTCGCACACGTGTGTGAGTGGACAAATAGACCATTTGAAGACTGTCACAAGGGCAGTTATGAAAGCCCAAGTCAATGGAGGACTCCCCTCCCTCTTGGGAAGACAAGACTGCCACATGGCGCCTATGACCAACACATGGCATTTGTGCTTCCCTCCCAAAAGAGACCCCATGGGTCTATAAAAGGTGGGACTTTTCTCACCCAAAATATACAGGTTAGAGGAGATTTCAAGCAATGAAGTGCTGCCAAGTTGAAGACCCACTTGCATCCCCTTTGGTTCACCTTCCCACATCCACCAATATCTTTTGCAAGGGAGGTTGTTGGGTGGCTTTTGAAAGCTTGAATCTGATCCAAATCCAACACATGGACACCTGAATCAACCAATTCGCCGACCCCCCAATCCTAAGAGGTTTTGGGCCCATCCCTAGTGGATTGGCGTCGGAACCAAGTGCCAACGGTGGGAGGCCCACTTGGGCATCCCCGCACTTTTTAAGTTTTATTTCAGAAGCGTTCTAGATTATTTTCTCATGCTGCATATTGTGTATTCTGTTTTGTGACTTCATAGCTGCAATTTCATAACTTTTGATCAGATTCTAGTATGTTTTGTGTTGCTTTGTTGTTTCACTGACTTGCAGGAGGCAATATCAAATTCTCAAGGATAGAGGCCAAATTGGGAGAATCCGACCATCTGGGTCATCCCAAAATGGCCCCAATTACATAACCCCTCTATCTGCAGGTGTTTTGGAAGTCTCGAGAGTCGACATTGGAGCAGATCACTTCGAATTTTCCAACATAGAAGGAATCGTCTCACCCGGGGACGATTAGCAGTCAGAAATCATCTTGCCCAGGGACGATTTCCAGATGAAGGCAGATTGGCCGACTGTTTTAGTGGCAATGGACTTCTGGTAATATCTTCTATCTTCTGTCAGGTTTTTAGGCCATTTGGACTCACTGTACTTACTGTTTCAGGAAAATGTTTGCATGCATATTTCACTAATTTTAGAGAACCAACACTCCTTATTTGCAGCAGGTGCTACTGACATCTTGGTTGTTTCTATGTTCGTAGGAGGAGCAGCAGAAGTCAAAGACTCATCAGCATAAGCGGTGGCAACATTTTGGCCCGCCCATTCAAACGTGGGCACGCGGAAAGAGGAACATTAAGTGATTGTAACCAAATTATTTTAACACTCCTAGCCCCTAAAAAGGGAGGAGGCATCATTGTAACAGATATCAAGAAAGTTTAATGAAAAGGGTTGTGTTTTCTCCATTTGCTTGTGTCTCATTGCAATGCGTCTTTTTCATTTCATGCACTTTACATTTCTAGGACTTAAGCGTACTTGATTTTTAATGCAATCGCAATTAGTGTTTCCTTCGCCCAAAATCTCGTGCTTTCACCATGATGGTTTGGTTCTTCCTCTCAGCTACGCCATTCTGTTGTGGCATGTATCTGGTAGTGAACTACCTTTGAATTTTGTGCTGGTTGTAGTAGTTATGGAATTCATTGGAGATGTATTCACCTCCACTATCTGTCTTGAGAGTCTTGATCTGATATTCGCTCTGTTTCTCCACTAGAGCCTTGAACTCCTTAAATATAGAAAATGCTTCTGACTTCAACTTGATGGCATAGATCCAAGTATTTCGACTGAAGTCATATATGAACGTCAAGAAGTATTTATTGTCGACAAACATGGTGGTCTGCATGGGACTACAAATTTCTAAGTGCACCAGCTCCAATGGTCGTGATGTTCTCCAAGACTTTCCTACAGGGAATGCATCCATGTGCTGCTTGCCGACTAGGTAACCTTCACAAACTTGGTTCGGTTTCTCAATAAGGGGTAAACCCTTCACCATTTTCTTCTTGTGTAGTTGATTCAGGCCACTAAAGCTCAGGTGACCAAATTTGAGATGCCATATCCAGGTAGCATCCTTCACATCTGCACTTAGAGACATCAATGATTCATTTTGAATATGCAGTAGAAACATTTTTTTCTTCATCATGGACATTGTAGCAATCTGCCCATGCGAGTTGTCTCTGATGGTGCAAGCTCCATATTCTAACTGGACCGTATGTACCTTCTGCACAAGCTATCCAATGCTCAGTAGGTTGTGCTTCAGGCCAGGCACATAGTAGATGTCACAGATGTTCTTCCATTTGTCGTGCCTAGTTTGGATGAGGATTTTTCCTTTCCCCATCATGGGAACCTTGTTGTTGTTCCCCAACTTCACTTCAGACTGGACTATTTCATCCAGTTGGGAGAACATCTTGTTCCTTGTCATGTGGTTGCTACACCCACTATCTAAGTACCAGACATTCTTCTGGCACTCCTCCTCAATGTTGCAAGTCAACAACACATTTCCTCCTGCTGCATTTCTAGTTTCATTCATGTAATGGGCCTGTTGTTGGTTCTCCATGGCCATCTATTTTTTGCACTATGAGATGTAATGGCCAAACTTCTTACAAAAATAGCACTAGACATTTGACATGTCCTTCTGACCAGATCTAGCTTGTTGATTTATTCAACTGCCTCTTCAACATTGCTTATGGAAATTACAGTTGGTCTCCCCTTCGCTAGGGTTTGACCGTCCACCTTGCTTGTTTCCTTTCCCATGTCTACCTTTGCCTCTTCCTCCGTGAGAACTAGAGGCGTCATGGTGGGAATCTTGTATGCCGCTGTCTCGGAATGAGACCTGATCCCTGTCTAGGTTTTTTATCTATAATAAAGTTCCTAGAGGTTTTGTTTCTTAAATAGTTTGTAAAAATCTTACTGATTATCTTTCATAAAGAACGTTATGAAACTTTGCAAACCATTGATCATTAATTAGATAGACCATATAATATTTATTACTAATATTTTATTGAATTCTCTCATGCCTTAAAAATTTTATTTGTAATATCTTCTCAAAAATTAGTTAGAACTCTATGGGGTATTAATCTTAAATCTAATGATCTACAAAACATTATTGCCTTCATTCTTCATCAAATTTTCTCTGAAACTATGTGGGTCATCAATAATTTTGATCAGATGGTTCATGGAAATTTTCTTTCACCATCTTCTACAAAATTATTCCTAATTAACATAGGTCATTAATTATTTATGATTGGATGGATTGCAAAATATTATTTAGTAATTCATCATCAAGCTTCTTCTAAAACGTTTTAAGCCAATTATTTTTCATTGGATAGTTCATATAAATTTTATTTATCAATCTTTTAGAAGATACTTTTGAAAGTATTTTCCCTTAGAAATATTCTATGTCATCTATTCCTAGAGCCTTCTAAAAATTATGCAATTTTTTTATTTGAGATCGAATGATACATAAAAATTTTCTTCCTCACAATCCATCAAAGATCTTCAAAAATAATATAGGTCATTTACAATTATAATTTGATGGATTATGGAATTTTAGGAGCATTTTCTAGGCTTCCAAACTCTTGAAATAGTGCCAAATGATCTAAATTGATACAAGGCCATTACATTTGTTTGTGAATTTTTCTTTGCTTTCTTTCATATTGAATCTATTGGAGCCACCTTTGAAAATTTAGCTAAAGAAAACACTTTTTGAAGTGTATTGAAAATCACTAAAATTTTGGTGACTCATAGGGGTGTTCTTGCTTAAAGGAAGAATTAAAAATCACCACCTTATCTAGGGGTAGAGAGTCAAAGAATAAAAACATTGAAAATGTTACAAAGGTATCAATGGTCAAATAACTTATCCAACATGCTCTTAACTTCCTCCCACTCTTCTTCCAATGAGAAGTTGATTTGTTTGAAATGCCTATAACTCATCTAAAGCTCTAATTGGTTCTCATGGAAGAAATATCTTGTGTGATTCACAATCTTAGGTATTTGGACCTTGAGCTCTGATAATGAACCAATTACGCAAGAAATATTATCTATGGTAGGAGGGTTTAACCTTACTACAAAATGGGTGCATTCTAACAATAATTATGCTCTAAAAAATTTTTGTTAGTATTCCAAGGAGGGGTAGAGATTCAAAGAATGGTTATGAGTACTATGATTAGAGGTTGATTCAAAAAATCTACTATTGAATTGACACACCCTTTCTTATGCTTTATGATCAAATAAAATTGTTATAGATGTATCCACTTTTGATGTATTTCATTCCTTAGCTTACAATATGTTTGAATGAACTCTATAGATCTATAATTTATATGGATGATGGTTTTCTTGTCTAGTATATAATACTTCCATTGTTTATATGTTTGGATAATGGTGTAGAGCTCTCTGTCGTATGTGAGGTATTTTTAAATTGATTCATTAAGTGCTTCCATATGAAATTAGATGCCCATGTTGTGTGAGAATAGCTCCTAATATGTACTCTAATGCATCAATCAATACCTCAAAAATTTGATGTAAAAGAAGTGAAAGAGCTAAATACAAGTGGTCTTTGAGTCTCTCAAATTCTCTATATTATATATCTCCTTAATAGAACTTATATATTTTAAAATTATTTAAAAATGATTTATATATTTAATTAAGGAATACTCTTTTTATACCAAGTTTTTATCATATAAAAATAAAAATTAAATAATTTAAAATTATTATATATTATCTTATATTTGAACCTATTACTTTTAAATATAAATAATAATTTTGATCTCTTAAAAATAAAATATGAAAAATATAAATTCAAACTTTCTTTATGAATATATTGATTTAATACCAAAATACAAACCTAGTAACATTCATTTGCTCGCTTCTATCATTCACATAGTCATCGTAACTTCTTTTAAGATTGAGTGCCTAACTTGTATTCCTGTACAAGGAAGGTTGACCTTAACTATTGAATCTTTTCTTTTTAATATTTTTCTTACATTTAAAATTTATATCCTCAATGCTAAAAAAAATCACATCAACTGAGCGGTCAGCAAGCTTAGGGTTGAGATGTGAAAGACAATAATGATCATCAATGGAAGAAAAATAGATGTCGTATCTTCCTTTAACGAAATATTTATTAAAATAATCACAGTATGTTTCACGGCCACAACAAGAACTCGAAATGTGACAGCCATATTTCATTATAAAATACTATCAACGTGAGTAACAATTCTAATTTCAATGGAAAAAAACAAAACTTGTACAACACGCTACTAAATTCAACATCCGTTAAAAAAAAGGTTGGGCAAGAGACGCTCCTCTGTCATTTTCCAAAATTTTGCCGTTGGAGATCGCGGACTTTAAAGATCTCATTCCCAAGAAAACGCTCCTCAATTTGAGAAGGCCCTCCCTCAGTGTCATGGATCAGGGAGCCCAGCTCTACATCTAATATAATATGTCTCTGTAACTCTATCCTACTTGCAGGACGCGGGTTCCAGTGGGTTCGAGTCTGGGTTTGTGCGACCGCTTTGTTTCGCCAGCCCACTCTTAGAAATTTCGAAATCTTTTTTAATTTAGATGTGAACAAATCTTCATTGTTTTTTACATTTGTTATTTGCCATTTTCTGCGCAGCCATGGTAGAAGGAGGCTTCATAGCCCGAGACATAACATTTGAGAACACGGCGGGACCGGAAAATGGTCAGGCGGTTGCCCTTCGGGTAGCTTGGATTGCTCGGACTTCCGATGCAAAATCAAAGGCTTTCAGGACACTCTCTACGTCAATTACGAACGCCAATTTCTTAGGACACTCTCTACGCCAATTACGAACGCCAATTTCACAGGGAGTGTCATATTTACGGCACGGTGGATCGCAGTTTTTGAGAAGTGCATTCTGTTTGCTCGGAATCCGCTGGAATCATAGATGGTTATAGTGATGGCTCAAGAAAGAAGGGACCGTGGTAGGACGAAACTTCATAGCTCGAGACATAACATTTGAAAAAAAGGCGGGACCGAAAAAGGGTCAGGCGGTGGCCCTTCTGGTGGCCTCCGATTGCTCGGCCTTCTTCCAATGCATATAAACAGTGCGGGAGAAATTTCTCCACGGCCTGCCCAGATAAGTGTTGAATGCTGTTTTTGAGAAATGCATTCTGTTTTCTCGAAGCCGCTGGATGGGCAGATGGTTACGGTGACGGCTCAAGGAAGAAGCGACCCCAATCAGAAAACGGGTATGTCCTTCGTTCAGTGCATTGTAACGACCGACCCCGATCTGCTATCGGAGGCCGAGCAATTCGAGGCCACTCGAACGGCCACCGCCTGACACTTTTCCGGTCCCACCGTGTTCTCAAATGTTATGTCTCGGGCTATGAAGCCTCGTCCTACCACGGCTGCTTCTTCCTTGAACCTTCACCGCAACCATCTGCCCTTCTAACGGCTTCCGAGCAAACAGAATGCACTTATCGAAAACTGCGATCCACCGTGCCTTAAATATGACACTCCTGCAAAATTGGCGTTCGTAATTAGCGTAGAGAGTGTCCTGAAAGCATTTTATTTTGCATTGGAAGAAGGCCGAGCAATCCGAGTGGATTTCATATTCGGCAAAGCCGCCGTAGTATTTGAGTTGAGAAGTGTATTCTGTTTGCTTCGAATCCGTTGGAAGGGCAGATGGTTACGGTGACGGTGGAAGGAAGAAGCGACCCCAATCAGAAAACGGGCACGTCCTTCGTTCAGTGCATTGTAACGGGGTCGGCACGTCCTTCGTTCAGTGCATTGTAACGGGGTCGGCCGACTCTGATCTGCTCTACGAGGAAAGACACTCATTCAACACTTATCTGGGCAGGCCGTCGAAAAACTTCTCCCGCACTGTTTATATGCACTCCTTTCTCGATGACATCGTTCATCGGGCGGGCTGGTTTCAGTGGATATCGTCCCACACAGACTGGACCTCCACTGCCACTGTGTATTACGCCGAGTTTATGAATTCCGGCCCCGGCTCTGCAATCGAAAATCGTGTAAATTGGCCGGAATACCATCTGATTTCGAAGAAAACGGAGGCCTTGCCGTTCACAGCCAAAGAATTCATTTGTGGATCAGAATGGTTGCCGTCTAGTTCTATTAATTTCTTTGGCGGCTTAAGCGAGAATGAATGAACATGGTTTTTTTTTTTTGTAGTAGTAGTAGAATATTTACATCGTTTGAATATATTGCACACGAAATTAGACCTCTGCTCTATATGAATATTGTGGTAAAATGGCTGCCAAAATCATATTCATTATTTTCTAACTGTTGACTGAATTATTGGAATAATAAATTCATAGTTTGATGTTTTTCTCTTACTTATAATTTTTTCCTTTTTATTATTTTTTTTTATGGTATCACAACTAAATTCTATTAATTATTCAAATTTCTATTGTATTGTCAAGATGTAAAGAGAGCCATTTTGCAAGTGATTTGGAAGTATTCTTTGGGTTCAAAGATCTATTTTGGATATATGGAGTTGTCTTCCATTTTTTTTTACAGTTGGTTTGGCGTTGTTGGTAAAGGAGCAAAGGCATATTGAAAACAATGAGGTAGAAGATTTCTTATTATCCAATAAAAAATTAGGGTTTGTATACTTCTCAAAAGAAAGGCGTTGACATCAATTTTTAAATGTTGGTTAAATAAATTAAAAAAAAAAAAATGGGATATTATATTTTGTTTGTAAATGGAGATTGCAATTTTTTTTAGACATCAAAGCTTAAGACCTTGGAAGCATTTCCAAAGCTTTCGGTTTGAAATTGCATGATTGTTTTTAAAAAGTCTTTGAGAGAGTGGTTCATTAAGTGGTTTATTAAAATGGCAAGATCACTAACCATGTCGTACATAATTTTTTTTCTCATATACTATCTAAGTATGAAATTGAAGCTCTCATATTGGGATTAAAATTTTTGCCTACCCCTCCCCCAATGTCTAAGGAATCCATTGTTAAGGAATTCTCTACTTTTTGTAGACGACTTAGACTTCAGTGATTTTTTGGACCTAGAGGCAACCCCAAAAAACCTATCAAACCTATTGATCCCTTCTGTGTTCCTAACCCAAGCTTCACTCATTTTGAACTTTACAGGCCTCTAGAAGATATCATTCTGTTGGGAGAGAACTATCTTAAAAATATGCTCAATGTTGTCAAACCTGTCCATCCTCGAGCTTTTTCCTCCCATATTTGGTCTGCCATACACTCTCTTTCTAATGATAACTCTATCATCATTAGGCCTGCAGACAAAAACTTGGGTGTTTGTGTTTTATCTCATGATTGGTATGTCTTAGAAGGCCTTTCACAGCTCTCATACCAAAATGTTTATGCCTGTGTTTCTAATATCCCTTGGTCAGACATTTTTTTTCAACTTCAAAATTTGTTAAACATGGCCCTTCGAAAAAACATTGTCTCAGATAACCATTGTAAGTTCATGCTACAGGTCAAACCCTCTTCTGCTCGTGTTTGTATTTTTTATTTTCTCCCTAAAATTCACAAGCCTCAACTCTCTGGGAGACCTATCTACTCTTACTGTGGTTTTATGTTGGAACCCGCTTCAAAATGGCTTCATCACCTCCTTCTACCCATTCTTTTGGAACAAAAGAATTACTTATTAGATTCCATATCCCAAATTAAAAATTTATGCATTTATTCCTTTCCTCAAGATGTAATTTTATTTTCCTTTGATGTTGAGAGCTTATGTCCTTGCATCCCAACTGCAGAAGGTCTGTTAGCTCTTCAATATTTTTTGAAGGATAAATTTAATCCAGCTAAGACAAACTTCATCATTCGGCTTGCATAACTAGTGTTAACACAACACTACCTGGAATTCAAGGGAATAATTTATAGATAGATCAGAGGAACAACCATGGGGAGTAACTTTTTAGTAGTTTATGCTTACTTGTTTCTTTTCTATCTTGAGAATCAAGTTTTTGTTAATGTTTCTATGGACAATATTTTGTTCTATAAAAGATACATTGATTATGCCATTGGTGTTTGGCATGGCTCAAGGGAAAAACTTGACAACTTTTTGGCCACTTATGGATCTTTCTACCAGAGCATTCAAATATGAGCATCTATTTCAGATTTAGAAGTGACTTTGTTGGATACTATTTTTTTTAAAGGACCTGATTTTATTCATACAGAGATTTTGTGTACTAAGTTATTTTAGAAACCAATGAATGCCTATCAATACATTCCATATTCTTCTCATCATCCTATCCACCAGTAGAAGTCCTTCATTTTAAGTGAGCTCAAGAGGTTCTTAGTCAGAAAAAGCTCAAGAGAGAGCTTTATTTATGTTAAAAACAAGTTTTTTAATAGACTTTGAGCTAGAGTGTATAAGATTAATTTATTGCTTTCACTATTTGAAAAAGTCAAATTTGATGGAAGACCCTCTCTCCTAGCCAAAGTTCTTTAAAGAGATGCATGCAGACAAGGCACCAAAGTCAAACATGTTCCACTTAGTTTGAAGTTAGAAAATTATGATTTTACTAGGAGTTTGCACTTGGGCAAAAATGTTATCTCTCCCATGTTTGAAAAATGGAGTAAGGATAGACAACTTAAACATATTGCATGAGCCATCATCTGTTAGAGGAATCACAAACCTCTCAGATCCTATCTTTTCAAGAATAAAATTTTGTAAGGGGATTTTTTCTCTATCTTGTTTCTCATATTTTTTAATGCACCTTTGTAACAGGGTGGGGTTTTTTAGGGATTGAGCTTGGGAATATTTAATATGTATTTTTTACCATTTGGTCTATAAATCTATGGTTTGTATTTAATGTTTGGGAATAAATTTTTATCCCACATGCATTATTTTTTGGCTTCCCCCTAGAGTTAGGATTATAAAAAGAGGATATTTTACCTCTCTAAGACTCACATTCCGCTGATGAGACTCAAAAGGTCGAAACGCGTTCGGAGTTTTTTAGTTGTATAATTCCTTTTTCAGAATAAAAATTATTTTTTAGTATTTTTGTTCCTTCCTCACTCGTTATTTTTATCTTTCTCCAAAAACCCCATTAAAAAACATTTTGCTATGGTTATTATACTCTTCACTTGCCGAGTAATGCAGTCTGGTGAACCAAAAAGCCTCAAGCACTAGTAGTATGCTCTTCACTTGTCGTGAAATACGATATGGTGAATCAAAAACTAGCACATATTTTTTTAATTAGGGTTTGGTAAGTATTCAATTAGATAGGGGTTTGAGACCTTAATTGATTAAATAAGTGGTTTTTGTAAGTATTCATCAAGTTAGGGGTAATTAAACCCTAAATCCCAAAACCTAAATTGATTATGAAGATAGGGGTATGTAGTGAGGGGTATGTAGTGAGGGGTATGAAGTGATGGGTATGAAGATAGGGGTATGAAGATATGGGTATAAAGATAGGGGTATGAAGTGAGGGGTATGAAGTTAGAGGTATGAAGATAGGGGTAAGAAGATAGGGGTATGAAGAAAGAGGTATAAATTGAGGGATATGAAGATAGGGGTATGAATATAGGGGTATTTTTTTAGAAAAATAGGGTTTGGTAAGTATTCAAATAGATAGGTGTTTATTTTCTACTATAGAGTTAGTGATGCAAATTTTGAGATAGATAAATTATCTATTATTTAGAATTAGTGATGCAAAATTATTGATGATTTTTATTGTTTGTGTTGTCATCTTAGAAAGGTATGATCATCTATTGTAGATTCCAAATGCATTTGACACTCATGCCTTGCATAGAGCGATACAAAGAAAAGTCTTGAGAGTATTAGATGTAACTCAAAGGATGATCTTTGGGATATTTTACAAGGTTGGCTCCTTATCACATGGCATATTCAAATTTTACTTACCTAAACTACTTTTGTACACAAAATGGGGGAAAATAACAAAAAATAAATAATAGCAAGCAAAGGCCTAAGCTAACAGAGGTGATGCACCAAGATCATGAGATCATATATAAGAAATAAAATAGAAGGCAAGTAGTCACAACATATCATAGTGTTTAAACCTTTTTCTCTAGCATGATTGTAGTAAAATTATATATATAATTTTACTACAATCATGCCAGAGAAAAAGGCTTAAACACTATTAGCAAAATGAATCAAGGCTCATGTCTAGACTGATATAAAGAAGAAAATAAAATAAAAGTACATATAATACTAGATATTAAGCATGAATAGACAAACTTCCAATGCCTTACAATGCATATCAACCTACTATTTATAGGTAAAACTAGGGGGATATTTTCGACAAAATTATGTAAGAGTTAAATTGCTTATTTCTCGTGTTTCCTTGGGATTCTATCCACACTTGGCTTGTCTATTTGCTTAAGGTCTTTAGATCTAGAATTATCAATTCTAAAGGATTTTGGAGCTATAAATAAATGACTACCATCACTATTGTCAACCATATTTTTTGGGGATCCCCAAATACTATGAATGGAGGCTCTCTATAATCAATGCTCTAAGCTTAAGGTTGTTACATTGCGATTCTCATGTTTTTCCTTTTAATATGTAAATTATTTCCCTAGACTATCGTATTCTTGAAGGACATTGGTAGGTGGACTTGAATATTTTAAAAATGTTAACTTGATGAGCTCAAATATTTTTCTAGGTTTTTTATCTATAATAAAGTTCCTAGAGGTTTTTTTTCTCAAATAGTTTGTAAAAATCTTACTGATTATCTTTCATCAAGAACCTTATGAAACTTTGCAAGCCATTGATCGTTAATTAGATAGACCATATAATATTTATTACTAATATTTTATTGAAGTCTCTCATGCCTTAAAAATTTTCTTTGTAATATCTTCTCAAAAATTAGTTAGAACTCTATGGGCTATTAATCTTAAATCTAATGATCTGCAAAACATTATTGCCTTCATTCTTCATCAAAGTTTCTCTGAAACTATGTGGGCCATCAATAATTTTGATCAGATGGTTCATGGAAATTTTCTTTCACCATCTTCTACAAAATTATTCTTAATTAACATAGGTCATTAATTATTTATGATTGGATGGATTGCAAAACATTATTTAGTAATTCATCATCAAGCTTCTTCTAAAACGTTTTAATCCAATTATTTTTCATTGGATAGTTCATATAAATTTTATTTATCAATATTTCAGAAGATACTTTTGAAAGTCTTTTCTCTTAGAAATATTCTATGTCATCTATCACTAGAGCCTTCTAAAAATTATGCAATTTTTTTATTTGAGATCGAATGATACATAAAAATTTTCTTCCTCACAATCCATCAAAGATCTTCAAAAATAATATAGGTCATTGATCATTATAATTTGATGGATTATGGAATTTTAGGAGCATTTTCTAGGCTTCCAAACTCTTGAAATAGTGCCAAATGATCTAAATGTATACAAGGGCATTACATTTGTTTGTGAATTTTTCTTTGCTTTCTTTCATATTGAATCTATTGGAGCCACCTTTGAAAATTTAGCTAAGGAAAACACTTTTTGAAGTGTATTGAAAATCACTAAAATTCTGGTGACTCATAGGGTGGTTCTTGGTTAAAGGAAGAATTAAAAATCACCACCTTATCTAGGGGTAGAGAGTCAAAGAATAAAAATATTGAAAATGTTACAAAGGTATCAATGGTCAAATAACTTATCCAACATGCTCTTAACTTCCTCCCACTCTTCTTCCAATGAGAAGTTGATTTGTTTGAAATGCCTATAACTCATCTAAAGCTCTAATTGGTTGTCATGGAAGAAATATCTTGTGTGATTCACAATCTTATGTATTTGGACCTTGAGCTCTGATAATGAACCAATTACGCAAGAAATATTATCTATGGTAGGAGGGTTTAACCTTACTACAAAATGGGTGCATTCTAACAATAATTATGCTCTAAAAAAAGCTTATTGTTAGTATTCCAAGGAGGGGTAGAGAGTCAAAGAATGGTTATGAGTACTATGATTAGAGGTTGATTCAAAAAATCTACTATTGAATTGACACACCCTTTCTTATGCTTTATGATCAAATAAAATTGTTATAGATATATCCACTTTTGATGTATTTCATTCCTTAGCTTACAATATGTTTGAATGAACTCTATAGATCTATAATTTATATGGATGATGGTTTTCTTGTCTAGTATATAATACTTCCATTGTTTATATATTTGGATAATGGTGTAGAGCTCTTCGTCGTATGTGAGGTATTTTTAAATTGATTCATTAAGTGCTTCCATATGAAATTAGATGCCCATATTGTGTGAGAATAGCTCCTAATATGTACTCTAATGCATCAATCAATACCTCAAAAAGTTGATGTAAATCAAGTAAAAGAAGTGAAAGAGCTAAATACAAGTGGTCTTTGAGTCTCTCAAATTCTCTATATTATATATCTCCTTAATAGAACTTATATATTTTAAAATTATTAAAAAATGATTTATATATTTAATTAAGGAATACTCTTTTTATACCAAGTTTTTATCATATAAAAATAAAAATTAAATAATTTAAAATTATTATATATTATCTTATATTTGAACCTATTACTTTTAAATATAAATAATAATTTTGATCTCTTAAAAATAAAATATGAAAAATATAAATTCAAACTTTCTTTGTGAATATATTGATTTAATACCAAAATACAAACCTAATAACATTCATTGGCTGGCATCTATTATTCACATAGTCATCCTAACTTGCTTTAGGATTGAGTGCCTAACTTGTATTCCTATACAGGGAAGGCTGACCTTAACTATTGAATCTTTTCTTTTTAATATTTTTCTTACATTTAAAATTTATATCCTCAATGCTAAAAAAAATCACATCAACTGAGCTGCCAGCAAGCTTAGGGTTGAGATGTGAAAGACAATAATGATCATCAATGGAAGACAAATAGATGTCGTATCTTCCTTTAACGAAATATTTATTAAAATATATTACTAGCTATAGCTAGTATGTTTCACGGCCACAACAAGAACTCGAAATGTGACAGCCATATTTCATCATAAAATACTATCAACGTGAAACAAAACTTGAGTAACAATTCTAATTTCAATGGAAAAAAACAAAACTTGTACAACACGCTACTAAATTCAACATCCGTTAAAAAAAAGGTTGGGCAAGAGACGCTCCTCTCATTTTCCAGAATTTGGCCGTTGGAGATCGCGGACATTAGAGATTTCATTCCCAATAAGAAGGTCCGCAACTTGAGCATGCCCTCCTTCCGTGTGATGGATCAGGGAGCCGAGCTCCACATCTAATATAATATGTCTCTGTAACTCTATCCTACTTGCAGGACGCGGGTTCCAGTGGGTTCGAGTCTGGGTTTGTGCGACCGCTGTGTTTCGCCAACCCACTCTTAGAAATTTAGAAATCTTTTTTAATTTAGATGTGAACAAATCTTCATTGTTTTTTATATTTGTTATTTGCCATTTTCTGCGCAGCCATGGTAGGAGGAGGCTTCATAGCCCGAGACATAACATTTGAGAACACGGCGGGACCGGAAAATGGTCAGGCGGTTGCCCTTCGGGTAGCTTGGATTGCTCGGACTTCCGATGCAAAATCAAAGGCTTTCAGGACACTCTCTACGTCAATTACGAACGCCAATTTCTTAGGACACTCTCTACGCCAATTACGAACGCCAATTTCACAGGAGGTGTCATATTTACGGCACGGTGGATCGCAGTTTTTGAGAAGTGCATTCTGTTTGCTCGGAATCCGCTGGAATCATAGATGGTTATAGTGATGGCTCAAGAAAGAAGGGACCGTGGTAGGACGAAACTTCATAGCTCGAGACATAACATTTGAAAAAAAGGCGGGACCGAAAAAGGGTCAGGCGGTGGCCCTTCTGGTGGCCTCCGATTGCTCGGCCTTCTTCCAATGCATATAAACAGTGCGGGAGAAATTTCTCCACGGCCTGCCCAGATAAGTGTTGAATGCTGTTTTTGAGAAATGCATTCTGTTTTCTCGAAGCCGCTGGAAGGGCAGATGGTTACGGTGACGGCTCAAGGAAGAAGCGACCCCAATCAGAAAACGGGTATGTCCTTCGTTCAGTGCATTGTAACGACCGACCCCGATCTGCTATCGGAGGCCGAGCAATTCGAGGCCACTCGAACGGCCACCGCCTGACACTTTTCCGGTCCCACCGTGTTCTCAAATGTTATGTCTCGGGCTATGAAGCCTCGTCCTACCACGGCTGCTTCTTCCTTGAACCTTCACCGCAACCATCTGCCCTTCTAACGGCTTCCGAGCAAACAGAATGCACTTATCGAAAACTGCGATCCACCGTGCCTTAAATATGACACTCCTGCAAAATTGGCGTTCGTAATTAGCGTAGAGAGTGTCCTGAAAGCCTTTTATTTTGCATTGGAAGAAGGCCGAGCAATCCGAGTATGATCATCTATTGTAGATTCCAAATGCATTTGACACTCATGCCTTGCATAGAGCGATACAAAGAAAAGTCTTGAGAGTATTAGATGTAACTCAAAGGATGATCTTTGGGATATTTTACAAGGTTGGCTCCTTATCACATGGGATATTCAAATTTTACTTACCTAAACTACTTTTGTACACAAAATGGGGGAAAATAACAAAAAATAAATAATAGCAAGCAAAGGCCTAAGCTAACAGAGGTGATGCACCAAGATCATGAGATCATATATAAGAAATAAAATAGAAGGCAAGTAGTCACAACATATCATAGTGTTTAAACCTTTTTCTCTAGCATGATTGTAGTAAAATTATATATATAATTTTACTACAATCATGCCTGAGAAAAGGCTTAAACACTATTAGCAAAATGAATCAAGGCTCATGTCTAGACTGATATAAAGAAGAAAATAAAATAAAAGTACATATAATACTAGATATTAAGCATGAATAGACAAACTTCCAATGCCTTACAATGCATATCAACCTACTATTTATAGGTAAAACTAGGGGGATATTTTCGACAAAATTATGTAAGAGTTAAATTGCTTATTTCTCGTGTTTCCTTGGGATTCTATCCACACTTGGCTTGTCTATTTGCTTAAGGTCTTTAGATCTAGAATTATCAATTCTAAAGGATTTTGGAGCTGCAAATAAATGACTACCATCACTATTGTCAACCATATTTTTTGGGGATCCCCAAATACTATGAATGGAGGCTCTCTATAATCAATGCTCTAAGCTTAAGGTTGTTACATTGTGATTCTCATGTTTTTCCTTTTAATATGTAAATTATTTCCCTAGACTATCGTATTCTTGAAGGACATTGGTAGGTGGACTTGAAGATTTTAAAAATGTTAACTTGATGAGCTCAAATATTTTTCTAGGTTTTTTATCTATAATAAAGTTCCTAGAGGTTTTTTTCTCAAATAGTTTGTAAAAATCTTACTGATTATCTTTCATCAAGAACGTTATGAAACTTTGCAAGCCATTGATCGTTAATTAGATAGACCATATAATATTTATTACTAATATTTTATTGAAGTCTCTCATGCCTTAAAAATTTTCTTTGTAATATCTTCTCAAAAATTAGTTAGAACTCTATGGGCTATTAATCTTAAATCTAACGATCTGCAAAACATTATTGCCTTCATTCTTCATCAAATTTTCTCTGAAACTATGTGGGTCATCAATAATTTTGATCAGATGGTTCATGGAAATTTTCTTTCACCATCTTCTACAAAATTATTCTTAATTAACATAGGTCATTAATTATTTATGATTGGATGGATTGCAAAACATTATTTAGTAATTCATCATCAAGCTTCTTCTAAAACGTTTTAAGCCAATTATTTTTCATTGGATAGTTCATATAAATTTTATTTATCAATATTTCAGAAGATACTTTTGAAAGTCTTTTCCCTTAGAAATATTCTATGTCATCTATCCCTAGAGCCTTCTAAAAATTATGCAATTTTTTTATTTGAGATCGAATGATACATAAAAATTTTCTTCCTCACAATCCATCAAAGATCTTCAAAAATAATATAGGTCATTGATCATTATAATTTGATGGATTATGGAATTTTAGGAGCATTTTCTAGGCTTCCAAACTCTTGAAATAGTGCCAAATGATCTAAATGTATACAAGGGCATTACATTTGTTTGTGAATTTTTCTTTGCTTTCTTTCATATTGAATCTATTGGAGCCACCTTTGAAAATTTAGCTAAGGAAAACACTTTTTGAAGTGTATTGAAAATCACTAAAATTCTGGTGACTCATAGGGGTGTTCTTGCTTAAAGGAAGAATTAAAAATCACCACCTTATCTAGGGGTAGAGAGTCAAAGAATAAAAATATTGAAAATGTTACAAAGGTATCAATGGTCAAATAACTTATCCAACATGCTCTTAACTTCCTCCCACTCTTCTTCCAATGAGAAGTTGATTTGTTTGAAATGCCTATAACTCATCTAAAGCTCTAATTGGTTGTCATGGAAGAAATATCTTGTGTGATTCACAATCTTATGTATTTGGACCTTGAGCTATAATGAACCAATTACGCAAGAAATATTATCTATGGTAGGAGGGTTTAACCTTACTACAAAATGGGTGCATTCTAACAATAATTATGCTCTAAAAAAAGCTTATTGTTAGTATTCCAAGGAGGGGTAGAGAGTCAAAGAATGGTTATGAGTACTATGATTAGAGGTTGATTCAAAAAATCTACTATTGAATTGACACACCCTTTCTTATGCTTTATGATCAAATAAAATTGTTATAGATATATCCACTTTTGATGTATTTCATTCCTTAGCTTACAATATGTTTGAATGAACTCTATAGATCTATAATTTATATGGATGATGGTTTTCTTGTCTAGTATATAATACTTCCATTGTTTATATGTTTGGATAATGGTGTAGAGCTCTATGTCGTATGTGAGGTATTTTTAAATTGATTCATTAAGTGCTTCCATATGAAATTAGATGCCCATATTGTGTGAGAATAGCTCCTAATATGTACTCTAATGCATCAATCAATACCTCAAAAAGTTGATGTAAATCAAGTAAAAGAAGTGAAAGAGCTAAATACAAGTGGTCTTTCAGTCTCTCAAATTCTCTATATTATATATCTCCTTAATAGAACTTATATATTTTAAAATTATTAAAAAATGATTTATATATTTAATTAAGGAATACTCTTTTTATACCAAGTTTTTATCATATAAAAATAAAAATTAAATAATTTAAAATTATTATATATTATCTTATATTTGAACCTATTACTTTTAAATATAAATAATAATTTTGATCTCTTAAAAATAAAATATGAAAAATATAAATTCAAACTTTCTTTATGAATATATTGATTTAATACCAAAATACAAACCTAGTAACATTCATTTGCTCGCTTCTATCATTCACATAGTCATCGTAACTTCTTTTAAGATTGAGTGCCTAACTTGTATTCCTGTACAGGGAAGGCTGACCTTAACTATTGAATCTTTTCTTTTTAATATTTTTCTTACATTTAAAATTTATATCCTCAATGCAAAAAAAAAATCACATCAACTGAGCTGCCAGCAAGCTTAGGGTTGAGATGTGAAAGACAATAATGATCATCAATGGAAGACAAATAGATGTCGTATCTTCCTTTAACGAAATATTTATTAAAGTATATTACTAGCTATAGCTAGTATGTTTCACGGCCACAACAAGAACTCGAAATGTGACAGCCATATTTCATCATAAAATACTATCAACGTGAAACAAAACTTGAGTAACAATTCTAATTTCAATGGAAAAAAACAAAACTTGTACAACACGCTACTAAATTCAACATCCGTTAAAAAAAAGGTTGGGCAAGAGACGCTCCTCTCATTTTCCAGAATTTGGCCGTTGGAGATCGCGGACATTAGAGATTTCATTCCCAATAAGAAGGTCCGCAACTTGAGCATGCCCTCCTTCCGTGTGATGGATCAGGGAGCCGAGCTCCACATCTAATATAATATGTCTCTGTAACTCTATCCTACTTGCAGGACGCGGGTTCCAGTGGGTTCGAGTCTGGGTTTGTGCGACCGCTGTGTTTCGCCAACCCACTCTTAGAAATTTAGAAATCTTTTTTAATTTAGATGTGAACAAATCTTCATTGTTTTTTATATTTGTTATTTGCCATTTTCTGCGCAGCCATGGTAGGAGGAGGCTTCATAGCCCGAGACATAACATTTGAGAACACGGCGGGACCGGAAAATGGTCAGGCGGTTGCCCTTCGGGTAGCTTGGATTGCTCGGACTTCCGATGCAAAATCAAAGGCTTTCAGGACACTCTCTACGTCAATTACGAACGCCAATTTCTTAGGACACTCTCTACGCCAATTACGAACGCCAATTTCACAGGGAGTGTCATATTTACGGCACGGTGGATCGCAGTTTTTGAGAAGTGCATTCTGTTTGCTCGGAATCCGCTGGAATCATAGATGGTTATAGTGATGGCTCAAGAAAGAAGGGACCGTGGTAGGACGAAACTTCATAGCTCGAGACATAACATTTGAAAAAAAGGCGGGACCGAAAAAGGGTCAGGCGGTGGCCCTTCTGGTGGCCTCCGATTGCTCGGCCTTCTTCCAATGCATATAAACAGTGCGGGAGAAATTTCTCCACGGCCTGCCCAGATAAGTGTTGAATGCTGTTTTTGAGAAATGCATTCTGTTTTCTCGAAGCCGCTGGATGGGCAGATGGTTACGGTGACGGCTCAAGGAAGAAGCGACCCCAATCAGAAAACGGGTATGTCCTTCGTTCAGTGCATTGTAACGACCGACCCCGATCTGCTATCGGAGGCCGAGCAATTCGAGGCCACTCGAACGGCCACCGCCTGACACTTTTCCGGTCCCACCGTGTTCTCAAATGTTATGTCTCGGGCTATGAAGCCTCGTCCTACCACGGCTGCTTCTTCCTTGAACCTTCACCGCAACCATCTGCCCTTCTAACGGCTTCCGAGCAAACAGAATGCACTTATCGAAAACTGCGATCCACCGTGCCTTAAATATGACACTCCTGCAAAATTGGCGTTCGTAATTAGCGTAGAGAGTGTCCTGAAAGCCTTTTATTTTGCATTGGAAGAAGGCCGAGCAATCCGAGTGGATTTCATATTCGGCAACGCCGCCGTAGTATTTGAGTTGAGAAGTGCATTCTGTTTGCTTCGAATCCGTTGGAAGGGCAGATGGTTACGGTGACGGCGGAAGGAAGAAGCGACCCCAATCAGAAAACGGGCACGTCCTTCGTTCAGTGCATTGTAACGGGGTCGGCACGTCCTTCGTTCAGTGCATTGTAACAGGGTCGGCCGACTCTGATCTGCTCTACGAGGAAAGACACTCATTCAACACTTATTTGGGCAGGCCGTCGAAAAACTTCTCCCGCACTGTTTATATGCACTCCTTTCTCGATGACATCGTTCATCGGGCGGGCTGGTTTCAGTGGATATCGTCCCACACAGACTGGACCTCCACTGCCACTGTGTATTACGCCGGTTTTAAAACTCCCCCCCCCCCCCCCCAAAAAAAAAAAAAAAAATCACCCCCAAAAAAACCCCTCTCCAAAAAAAAGGGCGCCCCCTCCCCCCCCAAAAAAAAAAAACTTTTTGAAAAAAAAAAAGCTTTCTTCTCTTTTTTTTATTTTTTAAAAAAAAAAAAAAAAAAACATTTTTTTTTTTTTTATTCCTCTCCTTTATACTAATAACAACAACAACACCCACACCAACACAAACAAATAATAAACAAACAACCCAAAAACAAAAAAAAAAAAACAAACACACACACCCCCATCTTTCTAACCAAAAAAAAAAAAAAAAAAAAAAAATAAATAAAATAAAAAAAAAAAAAAAAAAATAAAAAAAAAATATAATATAAATAACCACCACAACCCCCCCCCCCCCCCAAACCCAAAAAAAAAAAAAAAACAAAAACAACCCCCAAAAAAAAAAAAAAAAAAAAAAAAAACAACTAAAAAAAAAAAATTAAATAAATAAAAAAAAAAAAAAAAAAAAAAAAAAAAAAAAAGAAAAGAGAAAAAAAAAAAAAAAAAAAAAAAAAAAAAAAAAAAAAAAAAAAAAAAAAAAAAAAAAAAAAAAAAAAAAAAAAAAAAAAAAAAAAAAAAAAAAAAAAAAAAAAAAAAAAAAAAAAAAAAAAAGATATGATATTTTGTTTGTAAGTGGAGATTGCAATTTTTTTAGACATCAAAGCTTAAGACTTTGGAAGCATTTGCAAAGCTTTCGGTTTGAAATTGCATGATTGTTTTTAAAAAGTCTTTGAGAGAGTGGTTCATTAAGTGGTTTATTAAAATGGCAAGATCACTAACCATGTCGTACATAATTTTTTTCTCATATACTATCTAAGTATGAAATTGAAGCTCTCATATTGGGATTAAAATTTTTGCCTACCCCTCCCCCAATGTCTAAGGAATCCATTGTTAAGGAATTCTCTACTTTTTGTAGACGACTTAGACTTCAGTGATTTTTTGGACCTAGAGGCGACCCCCAAAAACCTATCAAACCTATTGATCCCTTCTGTGTTCCTAACCCAAGCTTCACTCATTTTGAAATTTACAGGCCTCTAGAATATATCATTCAGTTGGGAGAGAACTATCTTAAAAATATGCTCAATGTTGTCAAACATGTCCATCCTCGAACTTTTTCCTCCCATATTTGGTCTGCCATACACTCTCTTTCTAATGATAACTCTATCATCATTAGGCCTACAGACAAAAACTTGGGTGTTTGTGTTTTATCTCGTGATTGGTATGTCTCAGAAGGCCTTTCACAAATCTCATACCAAAATGTTTATGCTCGTGTTTCTAATTTCCCTTGGTCAGACATATTTTTTCAACTTCAAAATTTGTTAAACATGGCCCTTCAAAAAAATATTGTCTCAAATAACCATTGTAATTTCATGCTACAGGTCAAACCCTCTTCTGCTCGTGTTTGTATTTTTTATTTTCTCCCTAAAATTCACAAGCCTCAACTCTCTGGGAGACCTATCTACTCTTACTGTGGTTTTATGTTGGAACCCGCTTCAAAATGGCTTCATCACCTCCTTCTGCCCATTATTTTGGAACAAAAGAATTACTTATTAGATTCCATATCCTAAATTAAAAATTTATGCATTTATTCCTTTCCTCAAGATGTAATTTTATTTTCCTTTGATGTTGAGAGCTTATGTCCTTGCATCCCAATTGCAGAAGGTCTGTTAGCTCTTCAATATTTTTTGAAGGATAAATTTAATCCAGCTAAGACAAACTTCATCATTCGGCTTGCATAACTAGTGTTAACACAACACTACCTAGAATTCAAGGGAATAATTTATAGATAGATCAGAGGAACAACCATGGGGAGTAACTTTTTAGTAGTTTATGCTTACCTATTTCTTTGCTATCTTGAGAAGCAAGTTTTTGTTAATGTTTCTATGGACAATATTTTGTTCTATAAAAGATACATTGATTATGCCATTGGTGTTTGGCATGGCTCAAGGGAAAAACTTGACAACTTTTTGGCCACTTATGGATCTTTCTACCAGAGCATTCAAATATGAGCATCTATTTCAGATTTAGAAGTGACTTTGTTGGATACTATTTTTTTTAAAGGACCTGATTTTATTCATACGACAATTTTGTGTACTAAGTTATTTCAGAAACCAATGAACGCCTATCAATACATTCCATATTCTTCTCATCATCCTATCCACCAGTAGAAGTCCTTCATTTTAAGTGAGCTCAATAGGTTCTTAGTTAGAGAAAGCTCAAGAGAGAGCTTTATTTATGTTAAAAACAAGTTTTTTAATAGACTTTGAGCTAGAGTGTATAAGATTAATTTATTGCTTTCAATATTTGAAAAAGTTAAATTTGATGGAAGACCCTCTCTCCTAGCCAAAGTTCTTTAAAGAGCTGCATGCAGACAAGGCACCAAAGTCAAACATGTTCCACTTAGTTTGAAGTTAGAAAATTGTGATTTTACCAGGAGTTTGCACTTGGGCAAAAATGTTATCTCTCCCATGTTTGAAAAGTGGAGTAAGGATAGGCAACTTAAACATATTGCATGAGCCATCATCTATTAGAGGAATCACAAACCTCTCAGATCCTATATTTTCAAGAATAAAATTTTGTAAGGGGAATTTTTCTCTATCTTGTTTCTCATATTTTTTAATGCACCTTTGTAACAGGGTGGGCTTTTTTAGGGATTGAGCTTGGGAATATTTAATATGTATTTTTTACCGTTTGGTCTATAAATCTATGGTTTGTATTTAATGTTTGGGAATAAATTTTTATCCCACATGCATTATTTTTTGGCTCCCCCTAGAGTTAGGATTATAAAAAGAGGATATTGTACCTCTCTAAGACTCACATTCCGTTGATGAGACTCAAAAGGTCGAAACGCGTTCGGAGTTTTTTAGTTGTATAATTCCTTTTTCAGAATAAAAATTATTTTTTAGTATTTTTGTTCCTTCCTCACTTGTTATTTTTATCTTTCTCCAAAAACCCCATTAAAAAACATTTTGCTATGGTTATTATACTCTTCACTTGTCGCGTAATGCGGTCTGGTGAACCAAAAAGCCTCAAGCACTAGTAGTATGCTCTTCACTTGTCATGAAATGCGATATGGTGAATCAGAAACTAGCACATATTTTTTTAATATATTACTGCTACACCATGTTTCCTTCTAAGCTAAGGGTTAAGAAGATAGGGGTATGAAGTGAGATGTATTTTTTTTTAATTAGGGTTTGGTAAGTATTCAATTAGATAGGGTTTTGAGACCTTAATTGATTAAATAAGTGGTTTTTGTAAGTATTCATCAAGTTATGGGTAATTAAACCCTAAATCCCAAAACCTAAATTGATTATGAATATAGGGGTATGTAGTGAGGGGTATGAAGTGATGGGTATGAAGATAGGGGTATGAAGATATGGGTATAAAGATAGGGGTATGAAGTGAGGGGTATGAAGTTAGAGGTATGAAGATAGGGGTAAGAAGATAGGGGTATGAAGAAAGGGGTATAAAGTGAGGGATATGAAGATAGGGGTATGAATATAGGGGTATTTTTTAGAAAAATAGGGTTTGGTAAGTATTCAAATAGATAGGTGTTTATTTTCTACTATAGAGTTAGTGAAGCAAATTTTTAGATAGATAAATTATCTATTATTTAGAATTAGTGATGCAAAATTATTGATGATTTTTATTGTTTGTGTTGTCATCTTAGAAAGGTATGATCATCTATTGTAGATTCCAAATGCATTTGACACTCATGCCTTGCATAGAGCGATACAAAGAAAAGTCTTGAGAGTATTAGATGTAACTCAAAGGATGATCTTTGGGATATTTTACAAGGTTGGCTCCTTATCACATGGCATATTCAAATTTTACTTACCTAAACTACTTTTGTACACAAAATGGGGGAAAATAACAAAAAATAAATAATAGCAAGCAAAGGCCTAAGCTAACAGAGGTGATGCACCAAGATCATGAGATCATATATAAGAAATAAAATAGAAGGCAAGTAGTCACAACATATCATAGTGTTTAAACCTTTTTCTCTAGCATGATTGTAGTAAAATTATATATATAATTTTACTACAATCATTCCAGAGAAAAAGGCTTAAACACTATTAGCAAAATGAATCAAGGCTCATGTCTAGACTGATATAAAGAAGAAAATAAAATAAAAGTACATATAATACTAGATATTAAGCATGAATAGACAAACTTCCAATGCCTTACAATGCATATCAACCTACTATTTATAGGTAAAAATAGGGGGATATTTCCGACAAAATTATGTAAGAGTTAAATTGCTTATTTCTCGTGTTTCCTTGGGATTCTATCCACACTTGGCTTGTCTATTTGCTTAAGGTCTTTAGATCTAGAATTATCAATTCTAAAGGATTTTGGAGCTACAAATAAATGACTACCATCACTATTGTCAACCATATTTTTTGGGGATCCCCAAATACTATGAATGGAGGCTCTCTATAATCAATGCTCTAAGCTTAAGGTTGTTACATTGTGATTCTCATGTTTTTCCTTTTAATATGTAAATTATTTCCCTAGACTATCGTATTCTTGAAGGACATTGGTAGGTGGACTTGAATATTTTAAAAATGTTAACTTGATGAGCTCAAATATTTTTCTAGGTTTTTTATCTATAATAAAGTTCCTAGAGGATTTTTTCTCAAATAGTTTGTAAAAATCTTACTGATTATCTTTCATCAAGAACCTTGTGAAACTTTGCAAGCCATTGATCGTTAATTAGATAGACCATATAATATTTATTACTAATATTTTATTGAAGTCTCTCATGCCTTAAAAATTTTCTTTGTAATATCTTCTCAAAAATTAGTTAGAACTCCATGGGCTATTAATTTTAAATCTAATGATCTGCAAAATATTATTGCCTTCATTCTTCATCAAAGTTTCTCTGAAACTATGTGGGCCATCAATAATTTTGATCAGATGGTTCATGGAAATTTTCTTTCACCATCTTCTACAAAAATATTCTTAATTAACATAGGTCATTAATTATTTATGATTGGATGGATTGCAAAACATTATTTAGTAATTCATCATCAAGCTTCTTCTAAAATATTTTAATCCAATTATTTTTCATTGGATAGTTCATATAAATTTTATTTATCAATATTTTAGAAGATACTTTTGAAAGTCTTTTCGCTTAGAAATATTCTATGTCATCTATCACTAGAGCCTTCTAAAAATTATGCAATTTTTTGATTTGAGATCGAATGATACATAAAAATTTTCTTCCTCACAATCCATCAAAGATCTTCAAAAATAATATAGGTCATTGATCATTATAATTTGATGGATTATGGAATTTTAGGAGCATTTTCTAGGCTTCCAAACTCTTGAAATAGTGCCAAATGATCTAAATGTATACAAGGGCATTACATTTGTTTGTGAATTTTTCTTTGCTTTCTTTCATATTGAATCTATTGGAGCCACCTTTGAAAATTTAGCTAAGGAAAACACTTTTTGAAGTGTATTGAAAATCACTAAAATTCTGGTGACTCATAGGGGTGTTCTTGCTTAAAGGAAGAATTAAAAATCACAACCTTATCTAGGGGTAGAGAGTCAAAGAATAAAAATATTGAAAATGTTACAAAGGTATCAATGGTCAAATAACTTATCCAACATGCTCTTAACTTCCTCCCACTCTTCTTCCAATGAGAAGTTGATTTGTTTGAAATGCCTATAACTCATCTAAAGCTCTAATTGGTTGTCATGGAAGAAATATATTGTGTGATTCACAATATTATGTATTTGGACCTTGAGCTCTGATAATGAACCAATTATGCAAGAAATATTATCTATGGTAGGAGGGTTTAACCTTACTACAAAATGGGTGCATTCTAACAATAATTATGCTCTAAAAAAAGCTTATTGTTAGTATTCCAAGGAGGGGTAGAGATTCAAAGAATGGTTATGAGTACTATGATTAGAGGTTGATTCAAAAAATCTACTATTGAATTGACACACCCTTTATTATGCTTTATGATCAAATAAAATTGTTATAGATATATCCACTTTTGATGTATTTCATTCCTTAGCTTACAATATGTTTGAATGAACTCTATAGATCTATAATTTATATGGATGATGGTTTTCTTGTCTAGTATATAATACTTCCATTGTTTATATATTTGGATAATGGTGTAGAGCTCTCCGTCGTATGTGAGGTATTTTTAAATTGATTCATTAAGTGCTTCCATATGAAATTAGATGCCCATATTGTGTGAGAATAGCTCCTAATATGTACTCTAATGCATCAATCAATACCTCAAAAAGTTGATGTAAATCAAGTAAAAGAAGTGAAAGAGCTAAATACAAGTGGTCTTTGAGTCTCTCAAATTCTCTATATTATATATCTCCTTAATAGAACTTATATATTTTAAAATTATTAAAAAATGATTTATATATTTAATTAAGGAATACTCTTTTTATACCAAGTTTTTATCATATAAAAATAAAAATTAAATAATTTAAAATTATTATATATTATCTTATATTTGAACCTATTACTTTTAAATATAAATAATAATTTTGATCTCTTAAAAATAAAATATGAAAAATATAAATTCAAACTTTCTTTGTGAATATATTGATTTAATACCAAAATACAAACCTAATAACATTCATTGGCTGGCATCTATTATTCACATAGTCATCATAACTTACTTTAGGATTGAGTGCCTAACTTGTATTCCTGTACAGGGAAGGCTGACCTTAACTATTGAATCTTTTCTTTTTAATATTTTTCTTACATTTAAAATTTATATCCTCAATGCTAAAAAAAAATCACATCAACTGAGCTGCCAGCAAGCTTAGGGTTGAGATGTGAAAAACAATAATGATCGTCAATGGAAGACAAATAAATGTCGTATCTTCCTTTAACGAAATATTTATTAAAGTATATTACTAGCTATAGCTAGTATGTTTCACGGCCACAACAAGAACTCGAAATGTGACAGCCATATTTCATCATAAAATACTATCAACGTGAAACAAAACTTGAGTAACAATTCTAATTTCAATGGAAAAAAACAAAACTTGTACAACACGCTACTAAATTCAACATCCGTTAAAAAAAAGGTTGGGCCAGAGACGCTCCTCTCATTTTCCAGAATTTGGCCGTTGGAGATCGCGGACATTAGAGATTTCATTCCCAATAAGAAGGTCCGCAACTTGAGCATGCCCTCCTTCCGTGTGATGGATCAGGAAGCCGAGCTCCACATCTAATATAATATGTCTCTGTAACTCTATCCTACTTGCAGGACGCGGGTTCCAGTGGGTTCGAGTATGGGTTTGTGCGACCGCTGTGTTTCGCCAACCCACTCTTAGAAATTTAGAAATCTTTTTTAATTTAGATGTGAACAAATCTTCATTGTTTTTTATATTTGTTATTTGCCATTTTCTGCGCAGCCATGGTAGGAGGAGGCTTCATAGCCCGAGACATAACATTTGAGAACACGGCGGGACCGGAAAATGGTCAGGCGGTTGCCCTTCGGGTAGCTTGGATTGCTCGGACTTCCGATGCAAAATCAAAGGCTTTCAGGACACTCTCTACGTCAATTACGAACGCCAATTTCTTAGGACACTCTCTACGCCAATTACGAACGCCAATTTCACAGGGAGTGTCATATTTACGGCACGGTGGATCGCAGTTTTTGAGAAGTGCATTCTGTTTGCTCGGAATCCGCTGGAATCGTAGATGGTTATAGTGATGGCTCAAGAAAGAAGGGACCGTGGTAGGACGAAACTTCATAGCTCGAGACATAACATTTGAAAAAAAGGCGGGACCGAAAAAGGGTCAGGCGGTGGCCCTTCTGGTGGCCTCCGATTGCTCGGCCTTCTTCCAATGCATATAAACAGTGCGGGAGAAATTTCTCCACGGCCTGCCCAGATAAGTGTTGAATGCTGTTTTTGAGAAATGCATTCTGTTTTCTCGAAGCCGCTGGAAGGGCAGATGGTTACGGTGACGGCTCAAGGAAGAAGCGACCCCAATCAGAAAACGGGTATGTCCTTCGTTCAGTGCATTGTAACGGCCGACCCCGATCTGCTATCGGAGGCCGAGCAATTCGAGGCCACTCGAACGGCCACCGCCTGACACTTTTCCGGTCCCACCGTGTTCTCAAATGTTATGTCTCGGGCTATGAAGCCTCGTCCTACCACGGCTGCTTCTTCCTTGAACCTTCACCGCAACCATCTGCCCTTCTAACGGCTTCCGAGCAAACAGAATGCACTTATCGAAAACTGCGATCCACCGTGCCTTAAATATGACACTCCTGCACAATTGGCGTTCGTAATTAGCGTAGAGAGTGTCCTGAAAGCCTTTTATTTTGCATTGGAAGAAGGCCGAGCAATCCGAGTGGATTTCATATTCGGCAACGCCGCCGTAGTATTTGAGTTGAGAAGTGCATTCTGTTTGCTTCGAATCCGTTGGAAGGGCAGATGGTTACGGTGACGGCGGAAGGAAGAAGCGACCCAAATCAGAAAACGGGCACGTCCTTCGTTCAGTGCATTGTAACGGGGTCGACACTGTTAGAAAAATTAACCCAGATTTCACGCCTTTGCTAGACTGCACTCCGAATTTGGGCGAAGCCAGACTGCGCTCATGCTGTTGGGAATCCTGACAAAAAGGGCTGACATGACATCGCACCTACCCTCTGACAGATGTGAAGTCTGATAGATCCGATCGCTATAGAAGTTAATGCCAGTTCGACAATTTAATGCTAGTGCGATGATTGGTCAGAAACCCTAGTTGAGGGCCTGTCAGAACCTATCAAAGGACAAACCCTAATCCTCCTCTTCCTGCAACTATATAAGGCGTCTCGGGTATTTCAGACATAGAGGCAGAAGGCAGAGAGCAAAGAGGAGTCAAGAGAAGAAGAGTATCTCAGTGAGTAGTGTGGCTCGATTGATTAATGTCCGAGCAGCCGACTCTACATTTTGTCTGTTAGTTTATCCTGCAGCGTAGCCTATAGATGTTGTTATTTCCTCGGTTGAGGAATTCTGTAACCCAAGTTTCATATGAATAAAGTTTGCTATTTTTTGTGGCATCTTTAGGTTTTATAGTTTTATTGTGCTAAAGTTTATTGTTCTCTGTTCCGACGTCTCTCTCTTCTTGTAAGGGTCTTGCCAAGCTAGGCAAAACTAGTGGGAGCCACGCAAGACAAAGAAGTCAAGAAAAGACTGCAAGGCCGAAGTTAGGCAAGTCTCAGAGAAGCCTTTCCAACTTTGCTGTCAAAGTCCGACTACGTCCGAAATCCGAATGTAGCCCGAGTGTGTGAGCGAAGTCCAAAGTTGGCCGCAGTCCGCACTTCGCCCAGCGCAGTCCGTCGGCTGAGCGAAGTCCGCACTTTGCTCATATTCCAAGCGAAGTCCGTCGGTAGCCCCGACGTTCGCACTTCGCCCAGTTTCGGGTGAAGTCTGTTGGCACCCTCGACATTCGCACTTCGCCCAGTTTCGGGTAAAGTCCATCGGTGGCCCCGAAGTGCAAACTTCACCCAGTTTTGGGCAAAGTCCATCGGTGCCCCCAATGTTTGCACTTCACCCAATTTCATGCGAAGTCCGTCAGTGGCCCCGAAGTGCGAACTTTGCCTAGTTTCGAGCGAAGTCCGTCGGTGGCCCCGAAGTGCGAACTTCGCCTAGTTTCGGGCAAAGTCCGTCGACGCCCTCGATGTTCGCACTTTGCCCATTCTCGGGCGAAGTTCGGCGGTGCCCCCGACTTACGCACTACGCTTTCTGAACTATGACGTTCGGACTTCAATGAAAGTTCAAAAAGAATTAAATAAAATTCTTCAAATTGGTATCAGAGCTGATTGAGCCATGACACGGAGATAGAAGATGGATTCTAGAAATAATTCCCTATAGTTGCAGATCCCATAATTTAATGGCAAGAACTACGATTACTGGAGCATCCAGATGAAGATCCTGTTCGGATCTCAGGAGCTATGGGAGTTAGTCAAGAACGACTACCCAGAACTAGCAGATGTAGCAGCACTGGCCACCCTCTCTCAAGTAGACAAGGATCTGTTGAAAGAGCACAAGAAGAAGGACTAGAAGGCCCTCTTCTACATCTTGCAAGCGGTTGATGAGACCATATTCCCATGGATTGTATCAGCCACCAAGGCCAAGCAGGCCTGGGAAACCCTGGCAAGTTCGTATTAGGGCACCAACAAAGTGAAGTTGGTGAAACTGCAGATGCTCAGGAGAGAGTTTGAGAACCTGTAGATGAGCGAGTCCAAGTCGATGAGCGACTTCTTCACCCAGACGATGGACATTATCAACCAAATGCGGTTGAACGGAGAAGTTATGCAGAGCCAGAGAATCATGGAGAAGATTCTCAGAAGTTTTCCCGTAAAGTTTGACTTGATTGTGATAGCATTCAAAGAGTCAAGGGATCTGACAACCCTCTCGACATACGAACTCATGGGTTCATTGCAGACCCATGAACAGAGGTTGAGCCGTTCATCTTAGACCTCTCTGGAGCAAGCATTTTGGGCTTAGGTCTCAGTCCGAGACAGTGGCAGACAAGACTCCCACCACAATGCTTCTAGTTCTCAAGGAGGAAGAGACAGAAGCAGGCATGGGAGAAGTAACAAGCAAGGAGGGAGATCAAACCCTCATGACGCTGAGCCAAGTTGCAACTTTTATCAGCAAGGAGGAAGAGGCACTGGTAAAAATTAGCAAGGAAGCTCTCAGCAGAAGAAGGACATGTCAAAGGTCCAATGCTACTACTATAGTAATTTCGGCCATTATGCCTCATAGTGCAAGAAGAAGATGGCGAATGAGAATCAGCAACAATCCCATTATACGGAGGAACCTAGAAATGCGATAGGAGGAAATGTACTGCTGACTTGCAATATTGAAGAGGAGAGCAAGAAAAACATCTGGTATCTTGATAGTGGTTGCAACAACCACATGACTAGGAATAGAGAGATGTTCTCACAACTGGATGAAACAGTCCAGTCTGAAGTCAAGATGGGGAACAACAACAAAGTTCCTATGATGGGGAAAGGAAAGATCCTCATCCACACCCGGCACGATGAAAGAAAAACAATTCAAGATGTTTTTTATGTGCCTGGGTTGAAGCACAATGTGCTAAGTGTTGGACAACTTGTGCAGAAGGTGCACACTATACGGTTCAAATATGGTGTCTATTCCATCAGAGACAAAGTGCATGGACAAATCATAATAGTGTCCATGACGAAAAACAAAATGTTTTCATTGCAGATTTAGAATGAATCATTGATGTCTCTGAGTGCAGTTGAGAAAGATGGTACCTGGCTGTGGCATCTCAGATTCGGTCACCTAAGCTTTAGTGTTCTAAATCAACTGCACAGGATGCGAATGGTGAAGGGTTTACCCCTTATTGAGCAACCGAACCAAGTGTGTGAAGGTTTCCTAGTCGGCAAGTAGCACAGGGATGCATTCCCTGTAGAACAGTATTGGAGAGCATCACGGCCATTGGAGCTGGTGCACTCAAACATTTGCGGTCTGATGCAGACCACCATGTTTGCTGGCAACAAATACTTCTTGATGTTTATAGATGACTTCAATCGAAAGACTTGGATTTATTCCATCAAGCTAAAGTCAAAGGCATTTTCCAGATTCAAGGAGTTCAAGGCTCTGGTGGAGAAACAGAGTAGATATCAGATCAAGACTCTCATGACAGATGGTGGAGGTGAATACATCTTAAACAAATTCCATAACTACTGCAAGTAGCATGAAATTCGAAGGCAGTTCACTGCCAGATACATGCCACAGTAGAATGGCGTAGCTGAGAGGAAGAATCGGACCATCATGGATATGGCATGAAGCATGATGAAGGCGAAGGGATTATCACATGAATTTTGGGCAGAGGCTGTAACATATGCAGTTTACCTACTGAATAGATGTCCCACCAAAAGTGTGAAGGACAAAATCCCTCATGAGGGCTGGAGCGGAGTGAAGCCAAGTGTGGCTCACTTGCGTGTGTTCAGGTGCATTGCATATGCACATGTTCCAGAAGAGAAGCAACAGAAGCTGGATGATAGAGATGAGAAGTGCATTTTCATTGGGTATAGTGAGCAAGCGAAGGCATATAGGTTATACAACCCTGTGACGAAGAAGCTCATCATTAGCCGTGATGTGAAGTTTCTTGAAGATAAAGCCTATAATGGGAAGTCAGAGATTGGCCAGTCAGAGCCAACAGTAGTACAGTCTATTGACTTGGAAGAAGGAAGTGTGCAGCCACCTGCAACTTCCAGCAGCAATAGCGGTGCCAGCAGTAGCACAGCCACTCCATCTCGGTCGCCTCCACTCGCAAGTAGAATCCAAAACCTAGTGACGCCAGCGAAGACAAGGAGCTTGCAAGAAATCTATGAGGCAACCCAAACCCACATAGATGAAGAGCACTCTGACTTTGCATTCTTTACTGAAGTTGATCTAGTAGAGTTCGAAGATGCAAGTCAAAATCAAAAGTGGGTGCATGCGATGGATGAGGAGATAGAAGCCATTGAAAAGAATGAAACATGGCAATTGATAGATCTTCCAGCAGGGAAGAAGACTATTGGGGTCAAGTGGGTGTATAATACAAAGTTCAACGCCCAAGGAGACGTTGAAAAGCATAAGGCTAGACTGGTGGTGAAGGGTTACAAGCAGAAGTCAGGCATCAATTACCATGAGGTATATGCGCCTGTAGCCTGACTTGACATAGTCAGGATGATCCTGGCATTAGCAGCCCAACAAGGTTGGAAGATGTACCAGATGGATGTCAAGTCAGCCTTCCTCAACGGAGTGTTGGAGGAAGAGGTCTACATAGACCAACCACCAGGTTACAAAATTGAAGGCCAGGAGGGCAAAGTCCTGAAGCTGAAGAAGGCCTTGTATAGTTTGAAGCAGGCGCCCCGAGCATGGTATAGCCGGATTGACAGCTATTTTTAGGAAAATGGGTTTGTCAAATGCCCATATGAGCACACCCTGTACATGAAGACAAATGGAGTAGGTGAGCTCATAATCGTCTACCTGTATGTGGATGATCTGATTTATACTGGCAATAGTAATGTCCTGTTCGACCAGTTCAGAACAGCCATGAAGAAGGAGTTCGAGATGAAAGACTTAGGGCTAATGAAGTATTTTCTCGGCATTGAAGTTGACCAATCGACAGATGGCATCTTCATTTCTCAGGGAAAGTATGCGAAGGATGTCTTGAAGTGATTCAAGATGGAGGACAGTAAACCTGCCATCACACCTGTAGCCACAAGTTTGAAGCTGAGCAAATTGGATTCAGGGAGGAATGTCGACCCAACCCTGTTCAAGAGGCTAGTTGGCAGTCTGATGTATTTGACTACAACTTGGCCAGATCTGATGTTCGAAGTCAGTCTGATCAACCATTTTATGGAGAATATGAAGGACATGCACTGGAAAGCAGGCAAGAGGATCTTGTGCTATGTCAATGAGATGTGAAACCATGGCCTATTTTACGCTAGATAGGACCAAGTTGGAACTGGTCGGCTTCATAGATAGTGACTGGGCTGGCAGTGTCGATGATCGAAAGAGCACCTCCGGGTATGCTTTCCATCTCGAATTAGGGGCAGTATCATGGGCATCCAAGAAATAACCCATCGTTGTGTTGTCCATAGCCAAAGCAGAATATGTCACTACCACGTCAGCCACATGCCAGGCAATTTAGCTGCGAAGAGTTCTGAGTGAACTGAACTTTCCTCTGAAAGGCGAGACAACATTTTTTTGTGATAACAATTTGGCCATCGCACTATCAAAGGATCTCGTGTTCCATGGCCTAACGAAGCACATAGACATCCAATATCATTTCATTAGAGAGCTAGTGAAATTCGATGAAGTACAACTATAGTTTTGCAGATCCAAGGAGCAGCTGGTTGACATCTTCACGAAGCCTTTGAAGGAGGAAGACTTTAGTAGATTGCAAGAGTAGCTTGGAGTCAAAGAGCTCATGAAATTAGGCTTAAAGGAGGGTGTTAGAAAAATTAACCCAGATTTCACGCCTTTGCTAGATTGCACTCCGAATTTGGGCAAAGCCAGACTGCGCTCATGCAATTGGAGATCTTGACAAAAAGCTGACATGACATCGCACCTACCCTCTGACAGATGTGAAGTCTGATAGATCCGATCGCTATAGAAGTTAATGCCAGTTTGGCAATTTAATGCTAGTGCGATGATTGGTTAGAAACCCTAGTTGAGGGCCTGTCAGAACCTATCAGAGGACAAACCCTAATCCTCCTCTTCCCGTAGCTATATAAGGCGTCTCGGGTATTTTAGACATAGAGGCAGAAGGTAGAGAGCAAAGAGGAGTCAAGAAAAGAAGAGTATCTCAGTGAGCAGTGTGGCTTAGTTGATTAATGTTCGAGCAGCCGACTTGACATTTTGTCTGTTAGTTTATCCTGCAGTGTAGCCTACAGATGTTATTTCCTCAGTTGAGGAATTCTGTAACCCGAGTTTCATATGAATAAAGTTTGCTATTGTTTGTGGCATCTTTAGGGTTTACAGTTTTATTGTGCTAAAGTTTATTGTTCTCTATTTTGGCGTCTCTCTCTTCTTGTACGGGTCTTGCCAAGCCAGGAAAACCCAGCAAGAGCCATGCAAGACGAAGAAGTCAAGAAAATACTGCAAGGCTGAAGTTGGGCAAGTCTCAGAGAAGCCTTTCCAACTTCACTGTCGAAGTTTGACTGCGCCCAAGATCCGAGAGCAGCCCGGGTGCGTGAGCGAAGTCCGACTGCATCCAAGATCTGAGCATAGCTCGAGTGTGCGGGCGAAGTCCAAATTTGGCTGCAGTCTACACTTCGCACAGTGTAATCTGTCAGGTGAGCAAAGTCTGCACTTTGCCCATATTCCAAGTGAAGTCCGTCGACGGCCCCAAAGTGCAAACTTCGCCCAGTTTCGGGTGAAGTCCGTCGATGCCCCTGATGTTCGCACTTCGTATAGTTTTGGGCAAAGTACGTTGGTGGCCCCGAAGTGCAAACTTCGACCAATTTCGGGTGAAGTCCATTAGTGCCCCCGATGTTCGCACTTCGCCCAGTTTAGGGGGAAGTCCGTCAGCGGCCCTAAAGTGTGAACTTCACACAGTTTCGGGTGAAGTCTATCGGCAGCCCCGAAGTGTGAACTTTGCCCAGTTATGGGCGAAGTCCGTCGGTGCCCCCGACGTTCACACTTCGCCCATTCTCGAGCGAAGTCCGTCGGCACCCCCGACTTGTGCACTATGCTTTCTGAGATGCGACATTCGGACTTCGATGAAAGTTTGAAAAGAATTAAATAAAATTCTTCAGGCACGTCCTTCATTCAGTGCATTGTAATAGGGTCGACCGACTCTGATCTGCTCTACGAGGAAAGACACTCATTCAACACTTATTTGGGTAGGCCATCGAAAAACTTCTCTCGCACTATTTATATGCACTCCTTTCTCGATGACATCGTTCATCGGATGGGCTAGTTTCAGTGGATATCATCCCACACAGACTGGACCTCCACTGCCACTGTGTATTACACTGGGTTTATGAATTTTGGCCACAGCTCTGCAATTAAAAATCATGTAAACTGGCCTGAATACCACCTGATTTCGAACAAAATGGAGGCCTTGTCGTTCACAGCCAAAGAATTCATTTGTGGATCAGAATGGTTGCCATGTAGTTCTATTAATTTCTTTGGCGGATTAAGCAAGAATGAATGAACATGTTTTTTTTTTTGTAGTAGAATCTTTACATCGTTTGAATATATTGCACACGAAATTATACCTCTACTCTATATGAATATTGTGGTAAAATGGCTGCCAAAATCATATTCATTATTTTCTAACTGTTGACTGAATTATTGGAATAATAAATTCATAGTTTGATGTTTTTCTCTTACTTATAATTTTTTCCTTTTTATTATTTTTTTTATGGTATCAAAACTAAATTCTATTAATTATTCAAATTTCTATTGTATTGTCAAGATGTAAAGAGAGAGCCACTTTGCAAGTGATTTGGAAGTATTCTTTGGGTTCAAAGATCTATTTTGGATATATGGATTTGTCTTCCATTTTTTTACAGTTGGTTTGGCGTTGTTGGTAAAGGAGCAAAGGCATATTGAAAACAATGAGGTAGAAGATTTCTTATTATCCAGTAAAAAATTAGGGTTTGTATACTTCTCAAAAGAAATGCGTGGACATCAATTTTTAAACGTTGGTTAAATAAATTTAAAAAATATATAATGGGATATTATATTTTGTTTGTAAGTGGAGATTGCAATTTTTTTTAGACATCAAAGCTTAAGACTTTGGAAGCATTTGCAAAGCTTTCGATTTGAAATTGCATGATTGTTTTTAAAAAGTCTTTGAGAGAGTGGTTCATTAAGTGGTTTACTAAAATGGCAAGATCACTAACCATGTCGTACATAATTTTTTTCTCATATACTATCTAAGTATGAAATTGAAGCTCTCATATTGGGATTAAAATTTTTGCCTACCCCTCCCCCAATGTCTAAGGAATCCATTGTTAAGGAATTCTCTACTTTTTGTAGACGACTTAGACTTCAGTGATTTTTTGGACCTAGATGCGACCCCCAAAAACCTATCAAACCTATTGATCCCTTATGTGTTCCTAACCCAAGCTTCACTCATTTTGAACTTTACAGGCCTCTAGACTATATCATTCAGTTGGGAGAGAACTATCTTAAAAATATGCTCAATGTTGTCAAACATGTCCATCCTCGACCTTTTTCCTCCCATATTTGGTCTGCCATACACTCTCTTTCTAATGATAACTCTATCATCATTAGGCCTACAGACAAAAACTTGGGTGTTTGTGTTTTATCTCGTGATAGGTATGTCTCAGAAGGCCTTTCACAGCTCTCATACCAAAATGTTTATGCCTGTGTTTCTAATGTCCTTGGTCAGACATTTTTTTCAACATCAAAATTTGTTAAACATGGCCCTTTGAAAAAACATTGTCTCAGATAACCATTGTAATTTCATGCTACAGGTCAAACCCTCTTCTGCTCGTGTTTGTATTTTTTATTTTCTCCCTAAAATTCACAAGCCTCAACTCTCTGGGAGACCTATCTACTCTTACTATGGTTTTATGTTGGAACCCTCTTCAAAATGGCTTCATCACCTCCTTCTATCCATTCTTTTGGAACAAAAGAATTACTTATTATATTCCATATCCTAAATTAAAAATTTATGCATTTATTCCTTTCCTCAAGATGTAATTTTATTTTCCTTTGATGTTGAGAGCTTATGTCCTTGTATCCCAACTGCAGAAGGTTTGTTAGCTCTTCAATATTTTTTGAAGGATAAATTTAATCCAACTAATACAAACTTCATCATTCGGCTTGCATAACTAGTGTTAACACAACACTACCTAGAATTCAAGGGAATAATTTATAGATAGATCGGAGGAACAACCATGGGGAGTAACTTTTTAGTAGTTTATGCTTACCTGTTTCTTTGCTATCTTGAGAAGCAAGTTTTTGTTAATGTTTCTATGGACAATATTTTGTTCTATAAAAGATACATTGATTATGCCATTGGTGTTTGGCATGGCTCAAGGGAAAAACTTGACAACTTTTTGGCCGCTTATGGATCTTTCTACCAGAGCATTCAAATATGAGCATCTATTTTAGATTTAGAAGTGACTTTGTTGGATACTATTTTTTTTAAAGGACCTGATTTTATTCATATAGAGATTTTGTGTACTAAGTTATTTCAGAAACCAATGAACGCCTATCAATACATTCCATATTATTCTCATCATCCTATCCACCAGCAGAAGTCCTTCATTTTAAGTAATCTCAACAGGTTCTTAGTCAGAGAAAGCTCAAGAGAGAGCTTTATTTATGTTAAAAACAAGTTTTTTAATAGACTTTGAGCTAGATAATATTAATTTATTGCTTTCACTATTTGAAAAAGTCAAATTTGATGGAACACCCTCTCTCCTAGCCAAAGTTCTCTAAAGAGCTACACGCAGACAAGGCACCAAAGTCAAACATGTTCCACTTAGTTTGAAGTTAGAAAATTGTGATTTTACTAGGAGTTTGCACTTGGGCAAAAATGTTATCTCTCCCATGATTAAAAAATGGAGTAAGGATAGACAACTTAAACATATTGCATGAGCCATCATCTATTAGAGGAATCACAAACCTCTTAGATCCTATCTTTTCAAGAATAAAATTTTGTAAGGGGAATTTTTCTCTATCTTGTTTCTCGTATTTTTTAATGCACCTTTGTAATAGGGTGGGCTTTTTTAGGGATTGATATTGGGAATATTTAATATGTATTTTTTACTGTTTGGTCTATAAATCTATGGTTTGTATTTAATGTTTGGTAATAAATTTTTATCCCACATGCATTATTTTTTGGGTCCCCCTAGAGTTAGGATTATAAAAAGAGGATATTGTACCTCTCTAAGACTCACATTTCACCGATGAGACTCAAAAGGTCGAAACGCGTTCGGAGTTTTTTAGTTGTATAATTCCTTTTTCAGAATAAAAATTATTTTTTAGTATTTTTGTTCCTTCCTCACTCGTTATTTTTATCTTTCTCCAAAAACCCCATTAAAAAACATTTTGCTATGGTTATTATACTCTTCACTTGTCGTGTAATGCGGTCTGGTGAACCAAAAAGCCTCAAACACTAGTAGTATGCTCTTCACTTGTCATGAAATGCGATATGGTGAATAAAAAACTAGCACATATTTTTTTAATATATTACTGCTACACCATGTTTCCTTCTAAGCTAAGGGTTAAGAAGATAGGGGTATGAAGTGAGATGTATTTTTTTTTTAATTAGGGTTTGGTAAGTATTCAATTAGATAGGGTTTTGAGACCTTAATTGATTAAATAAGTGGTTTTTGTAAGTATTCATCAAGTTATGGGTAATTAAATCCTAAATCCCAAAACCTAAATTGATTATGAATATAGGGGTATGTAGTGAGGGGTATGTAGTGAGGGGTATGAAGATAGGGGTATGAAGATATGGGTATAAATATAGGGGTATGAAGTGAGGGGTATGAAGTTAGAGGAATGAAGATAGGGGTAAGAAGATAGGGGTATGAAGAAAGGGGTATAAAGTGAGGGATATGAAGATAGGGGTATGAATATAGGGGTATTTTTTAGAAAAAAAGGGTTTGGTAAGTATTCAAATAAATAGGTGTTTATTTTCTACTATAGAGTTAGTGAAGCAAATTTTTAGATAGATAAATTATCTATTATTTAGAATTAGTGATGCAAAATTATTGATGATTTTTATTGTTTGTGTTGTCATCTTAGAAAGGTATGATCATCTATTGTAGATTCCAAATGCATTTGACACTCATGCATTGCATAGAGCGATACGAAGAAAAGTCTTGAGAGTATTAGATGTAACTCAAAGGATGATCTTTGGGATATTTTACAAGGTTGGCTCCTTATCACATGGCATATTCAAATTTTACTTACCTAAACGACTTTTGTACACAAAATGGGGGAAAATAACAAAAAATAAATAATAGCAATCAAAGGCCTAAGCTAACAGAGGTGATGCACCAAGATCATGAGATCATATATAAGAAATAAAATAGAAGGAAAGTAGTCACAACATATCATAGTGTTTAAACATTTTTATCTAGCATGATTGTAGTAAAATTATATATATAATTTTACTACAATCATGCCAGAGAAAAAGTCTTAAACACTATTAGCAAAATGAATCAAGGCTCATGTCTAGACTGATATAAAGAAGAAAATAAAACAAAAGTACATATAATACTAGATATTAAGCATGAATAGACAAACTTCCAATGCCTTACAATGCATATCAACCTACTATTTATAGGTAAAACTAGAGGGATATTTCCGACAAAATTATGTAAGAGTTAAATTGCTTATTTCTCATGTTTCCTTGGGATTCTATCCACACTTGGCTTGTCTATTTGCTTAAGGTCTTTAGATCTAGAATTATCAATTCTAAAGGATTTTGGATCTACAAATAAATGACTACCATCACTATTGTCAACCATATTTTTTGGGGATCCCCAAATACTATGAATGGAGGCTCTCTATAATCAATGCTCTAAGCTTAAGGTTGTTACATTGTGATTCTCATGTTTTTACTTTTAATATGTAAATTATTTCCCTAGACTATCGTATTCTTGAAGGACATTGGTAGGTGGACTTGAATATTTTAAAAATGTTAACTTGATGAGCTCAAATATTTTTCTAGGTTTTTTATCTATAATAAAGTTACTAGAGGTTTTTTTCTCAAATAGTTTGTAAAAATCTTACTGATTATATTTCATCAAGAACCTTGTGAAACTTTGCAAGCCATTGATCGTTAATTAGATAGACCATATAAAATTTATTACTAATATTTTATTGAAGTCTCTCATGCCTTAAAATTATTCTTTGTAATATCTTCTCAAAAATTAGTTAGAACTCTATGGGCTACTAATCTTAAATCTAATGATCTGCAAAATATTATTGCCTTCATTCTTCATCAAAGTTTCTCTGAAACTATGTGGGCCATCAATAATTTTGATCAGATGGTTCATGGAAATTTTCTTTCACCATATTCTACAAAAATATTCTTAATTAACATAGGTCATTAATTATTTATGATTGGATGGATTGCAAAACATTATTTAGTAATTCATCATCAAGCTTCTTCCAAAACGTTTTAATCCAATTATTTTTCATTGGATATTTCATATAAATTTTATTTATCAATATTTCAGAAGATCGAAATATAAAAGATCACTATCACTAGAGCCTTCTAAAAATTATGCAATTTTTTGATTTGAGATCGAATGATACATAAAAATTTTCTTCCTCACAATCCATCAAAGATCTTCAAAAATAATATAGGTCATTGATCATTATAATTTGATGGATTATGGAATTTTAGGAGCATTTTCTAGGCTTCCAAACTCTTGAAATAGTGTCAAATGATCTAAATATATACAAGGGCATTACATTTGTTTGTGAATTTTTCTTTGCTTTCTTTCATATTGAATCTATTGGAGCCACCTTTGAAAATTTAGCTAAGGAAAACACTTTTTGATGTGTATTGAAAATCACTAAAATTCTGGTGACTCATAGGGGTGTTCTTGCTTAAAGGAAGAATTAAAAATCACAACCTTATCTAGGGGTAGAGAGTCAAAGAATAAAAATATTGAAAATGTTACAAAGGTATCAATGGTCAAATAACTTATCCAACATGCTCTTAACTTCCTCCCACTCTTCTTCCAATGAGAAGTTGATTTGTTTGAAATGCCTATAACTCATCTAAAGCTCTAATTGGTTGTCATGGAAGAAATATATTGTGTGATTCACAATCTTATGTATTTGGACCTTGAGCTCTGATAATGAACCAATTACGCAAGAAATATTATCTATGGTATGAGGGTTTAACCTTACTACAAAATGGGTGCATTCTAACAATAATTATGCTCTAAAAAAAGCTTATTGTTAGTATTCCAAGGAGGGGTAGAGATTCAAAGAATGGTTATGAGTACTATGATTAGAGGTTGATTCACAAAATCTACTATTGAATTGACACACCCTTTCTTATGCTTTATGATCAAATAAAATTGTTATAGATATATCCACTTTTGATGTATTTCATTCCTTAGCTTACAATATGTTTGAATGAACTCTATAGATCTATAATTTATATGGATGATGGTTTTCTTGTCTAGTATATAATACTTCCATTGTTTATATATTTGGATAATGGTGACGACTCAAGGAAGAAGTGACCCCAATCAGAAAATGGGTATGTCCTTCGTTCAGTGCATTGTAATGACCGACCCCAATCTGCTATCGGAGGTTGAGAAATTTGAGGCCACTCGAACGGCCACTGCCTGACACTTTTCTGGTCCCACTGTGTTCTCAAATGTTATGACTCGGCTATGAAGCCTCGTCCTACCATGGCTGCTTATTGTTTGATCCTTCACCGCAAACATTTGCCTTTCTAACGGCTTTCGAGCAAACAAAATGCACTTATCAAAAACTGCGATCCACCGTGCCTTAAATATGACACTCCTACAAAATTGGCATTCGTAATTAGCATAGAGAGTGTCCTGAAAGATTTTTATTTTGCATTGGAAGAAGGCCGAGCAATCCGAGTATGATTATCTATTGTAGATTCCAAATGCATTTGACACTCATGCCTTGCATAGAGCGATACAAAGAAAATTCTTGAGATTATTAGATGTAACTCAAAGGATGATCTTTGGGATATTTTACAAGGTTGGCTCCTTATCACATGGCATATTCAAATTTTATTTACCTAAACTACTTTTGTACACAAAATGGGGAAAATAACAAAAAAAAAATAATAGCAAGCAAAGGCCTAAGCTAACAGAGGTGATGCACCAAGATCATGAGATGATATATAAGAAATAAAATAGAAGGCAAGTAGTCACAACATATCATAGTGTTTAAGCCTTTTTCTCTAGCATGATTGTAGTAAAATTATATATATAATTTTACTACAATCATGCCAAAGAAAAAGGCTTAAACACTATTAGCAAAATGAATCAAGGCTCATGTCTAGACTGATATAAAGAAGAAAATAAAATAAAAGTATATATAATACTAGATATTAAGCATGAATAGACAAACTTCCAATGCCTTGCAATGCATATCAACCTACTATTTATAGGTAAAACTAGAGGGATATTTCTGACAAAATTATGTAATAGTTAAATTGCTTATTTCTCGTGTTTCCTTGGTATTCTATCCACACTTGGCTTGTCTATTTGTTTAAGGTCTTTAGATCTAGAATTATCAATTCTAAAGGATTTTGGAGCTGTAAATAAATGACTACCATAACTATTGTCAACCATATTTTTGGGGATCCCCAAATACTATGAATGGAGGCTCTCTATAATCAATGCTCTAAAATTAAGGTTGTTACATTGTGATTCTCATGTTTTTCCTTTTAATATATAAATTATTTTCCTAGACTATCGTATTCTTGAAGGACATTGGCAAGTGGACTTGAATATTTTAAAAATGTTAACTTGATGTGCTCAAATATTTTTCTAGGTTTTTTATCTATAATAAATTTCCTAGAGGTTTTTTTTCTCAAATAGTTTGTAAAAATCTTACTGATTATCTTTCATCAAGAACCTTTTGAAACTTTGCAAGCCATTGATTGTTAATTAGATAGACCATATAATATTTATTACTAATATTTTATTGAAGTCTCTCATGCCTTAAAAATTTTCTTTGTAATATCTTCTAGAAAATTAGTTAGAAATCTATGGGCTATTAATCTTAAATCTAATGATCTGCAAAACATTATTGCCTTCATTCTTCATAAAAGTTTCTCTGAAACTATGTGGGCCATCAATAATTTTGATCAGATGGTTCATAGAAATTTTCTTTCACCATCTTCTACAAAATTATTCTTAATTAACATAGGTCATTAATTATTTATGATTGGATGGATTGCAAAACATTATTTAGTAATTCATCATCAAGCTTCTTCTAAAACGTTTTAATCCAATTATTTTTCATTGGATAGTTCATATAAATTTTATTTATTAATATTTCAAAAGATACTTTTGAAATTATTTTTGCTTAGAAATATTCTATGTCATCTATCACTAGAGCCTTCTAAAAATTATGCAATTTTTTGATTTGAGATCGAATGATACATAAAAAATTTCTTCCTCACAATCCATCAAAGATCTTCAAAAATAATATAGGTCATTGATCATTATAATTTGATGGATTATGGAATTTTAGGAGCATTTTCTAGGCTTCCAAACTCTTGAAATAGTGCCAAATGATCTAAATGTATACAAGGGCATTACATTTGTTTGTGAATTTTTCTTTGCTTTCTTTCATATTGAATCTATTAGAGCCACCTTTGAAAATTTATCTAAGGAAAACACTTTTTGAAGTGTATTGAAAATCACTAAAATTTTGGTGACTCATAGGGGTGTTCTTGCTTAAAGGAAGAATTAAAAGTCACAACCTTATCTAGGGGTAGAGAGTCAAAGAATAAAAATATTGAAAATGTTACAAAGGTATCAATGGTCAAATAACTTATCCAACATGCTCTTAACTTCCTCCCACTCTTCTTCCAATGAGAAGTTGATTTGTTTGAAATGCCTATAACTCATCTAAAGCTCTAATTGGTTGTCATGGAAGAAATATCTTGTGTGATTCACAATCTTATGTATTTGGACCTTGAGCTCTGATAATGAACCAATTACACAAGAAATATTATCTATGGTAGGAGTGTTTAACGTTACTACAAAATGGGTGCATTATAACAATAATTATGCTCTAAAAAAAGCTTATTGTTAGTATTCCAAGGAGGGGTAGAGAGTCAAAGAATGGTTATGAGTACTATGATTAGAGGTTGATTCAAAAAATCTACTATTGAATTGACACACCCTTTCTTATGCTTTATGATCAAATAAAATTGTTATAGATATATCCACTTTTGATGTATTTCATTCCTTAGCTTACAATATGTTTGAATGAACTCTATAGATCTAATGTAGATTCCAAATGCATTTGACACTCATGCCTTGCATAGAGCGATACAAAGAAAAGTCTTGAGAGTATTAGATGTAACTCAAAGGATGATCTTTGGGATATTTTACAAGGTTGGCTCCTTATCACATGGGATATTCAAATTTTACTTACCTAAACTACTTTTGTACACAAAATGGGGGAAAATAACAAAAAATAAATAATAGCAAGCAAATGCCTAAGCTAACAGAGGTGATGCACCAAGATCATGAGATGATATATAAGAAATAAAATAGAAGGCAAGTAGTCACAACATATCATAGTGTTTAAACCTTTTTCTCTGGCATGATTGTAGTAAAATTATATAATTTTACTACAATCATGCTAGAGAAAAAGTCTTAAACACTATTAGAAAAATGAATCAAGGCTCATGTCAAGACTGATATAAAGAAGAAAATAAAACAAAAGTACATATAATACTAGATATTAAGCATGAATAGACAAACTTCCAATGCCTTACAATGCATATCAACGTACTATTTATAGGTAAAAATAGGGGGATATTTCTGACAAAATTATGTAAGAGTTAAATTGCTTATTTCTCGTGTTTCCTTGGGATTCTATCCACACTTGGCTTGTCTATTTGGTTAAGGTCTTTAGATCTAGAATTATCAATTCTAAAGGATTTTGGAGCTGCAAATAAATGACTACCATCACTATTGTCAACCATATTTTTTGGGGATCCCCAAATACTATGAATGGAGGCTCTCTATAATCAATGCTCTAAGCTTAAGGTTGTTACATTGTGATTCTCATGTTTTTCCTTTTAATATGTAAATTATTTCCCTAGACTATTGTATTCTTGAAGGACATTGGTAGGTGGACTTGAATATTTTAAAAATGTTAACTTGAGGAGCTCATATATTTTTCTAGGTTTTTTATCTATAATAAAGTTCCTAGAGGATTTTTTCTCAAATAGTTTGTATAAATCTTACTTATTATCTTTCATCAAGAACCTTGTGAAACTTTGCAAGCCATTGATTGTTAATTAGATAGACCATATAAAATTTATTACTAATATTTTATTGAAGTCTCTCATGCCTTAAAAATTTTCTTTGTAATATCTTCTCAAAAATTAGTTAGAACTCCATGGGCTATTAATTTTAAATCTAATGATCTGCAAAATATTATTGCCTTCATTCTTCATCAAAGTTTATCTGAAACTATGTGGGCCATCAATAATTTTGATCAGATGGTTCATGGAAATTTTCTTTCACCATATTCTACAAAAATATTCTTAATTAACATAGGTCATTAATTATTTATGATTGAATGGATTGCAAAACATTATTTAGTAATTCATCATCAAGCTTCTTCTAAAACGTTTTAATCCAATTATTTTTCATTGGATAGTTCATATAAATTTTATTTATCAATATTTTAGAAGATACTTTTGAAAGTGTTTTCGCTTAGAAATATTCTATGTCATCTATCACTAGAGCCTTCTAAAAATTATGCAATTTTTTGATTTGAGATCGAATGATACATAAAAATTTTCTTCCTCACAATCCATCAAAGATCTTCAAAAATAATATAGGTCATTGATCATTATAATTTGATGGATTATGGAATTTTAGGAGCATTTTCTAGGCTTCCAAACTCTTGAAATAGTGCCAAAAGATCTAAATGTATACGAGGGCATTACATTTGTTTGTGAATTTTTCTTTGCTTTCTTTCATATTGATTCTATTGGAGCCACCTTTGAAAATTTAGCTAAGGAAAACACTTTTTGAAGTGTATTGAAAATCACTAAAATTCTGGTGACTCATAGGGGTGTTCTTGCTTAAAGGAAGAATTAAAAATCACAACCTTATCTAGGGGTAGAGAGTCAAAGAATAAAAATATTGAAAATTTTACAAAGGTATCAATGGTCAAATAACTTATCCAACATGCTCTTAACTTCCTCCCACTCTTCTTCCAATGAGAAGTTGATTTGTTTGAAATGCCTATAACTCATCTAAAGCTCTAATTGGTTGTCATGGAAGAAATATATTGTGTGATTCACAATATTATGTATTTGGACCTTGAGCTCTAATAATGAACCAATGATGCAAGAAATATTATCTATGGTAGGAGGGTTTAACCTTACTACAAAATGGGTGCATTCTAACAATAATTATGCTCTAAAAAAAGCTTATTGTTAGTATTCCAAGGAGGGGTAGAGATTCAAAGAATGGTTATGAGTACTATGATTAGAGGTTGATTCAAAAAATCTACTATTGAATTGACACACCCTTTATTATGCTTTATGATGAAATAAAATTGTTATAGATATATCCACTTTTGATGTATTTCATTCCTTAGCTTACAATATGTTTGAATGAACTCTATAGATCTATAATTTATATGGATGATGGTTTTCTTGTCTAGTAAATAATATTTCCATTGTTTATATATTTGGATAATGGTGTAGAGCTCTCCGTCGTATGTGAGGTATTTTTAAATTGATTCATTAAGTGCTTCCATATGAAATTAGATGCCCATATTGTGTGAGAATAGCTCCTAATATGTACTCTAAGGCATCAATCAATACCTCAAAAAGTTGATGTAAATCAAGTAAAAGAAATGAAAAAGCTAAATACAAGTGGTCTTTCAGTCTCTCAAATTCTCTATATTATATATCTCCTTAATAGAACTTATATATTTTAAAATTATTAAAAAATGATTTATATATTTAATTAAGGAATACTCTTTTTATACCACGTTTTTATCATATAAAAATAAAAATTAAATAATTTAAAATTATTAAATATTATCTTATATTTGAACCTATTACTTTTAAATATAAATAATAATTTTGATCTCTTAAAAATAAAATATGAAAAATATAAATTCAAACTTTCTTTGTGAATATATTGATTTAATACCAAAATACAAACCTAATAACATTCATTGGCTGGCATCTATTATTCACATAGTCATCATAACTTACTTTAGGATTGAGTGCCTAACTTGTATTCCTGTACAGGGAAGGCTGACCTTAACTATTGAATCTTTTCTTTTTAATATTTTTCTTACATTTAAAATTTATATCTCACTGCTAAAAAAAAATCACATCAACTGAGCTGCCAGCAAGCTTAGGGTTGAGATGTGAAAAACAATAATGATCGTCAATGGAAGACAAATAAATGTCGTATCTTCCTTTAACGAAATATTTATTAAAGTATATTACTAGCTATAGCTAGTATGTTTCACGGCCACAACAAGAACTGGAAATGTGACAGCCATATTTCATGATAAAATAAAATACTATCAACGTGAAACAAAACTTGAGTAACAATTCTAATTTCAATGGAAAAAAACAAAACTTGTACAACACGCTACTAAATTCAACATCCGTTAAAAAAAAGGTTGGGCCAGAGACGCTCCTCTCATTCCCAATAAGAAGGTCCGCAACTTGAACATGCCCTCCTTCCGTGTGATGGATCAGGAAGCCGAGCTCCACATCTAATATAATATGTCTCTGTAACTCTATCCTACTTGCAGGACGCGGGTTCCAGTGGGTTCGAGTATGGGTTTGTGCGACCGCTGTGTTTCGCCAACCCACTCTTAGAAATTTAGAAATCTTTTTTAATTTAGATGTGAACAAATCTTCATTGTTTTTTATATTTGTTATTTGCCATTTTCTGCGCAGCCGTGGTAGGAGGAGGCTTCATAGCCCGAGACATAACATTTGAGAACACGGCGGGACCGGAAAATGGTCAGGCGGTTGCCCTTCGGGTAGCTTGGATTGCTCGGACTTCCAATGCAAAATCAAAGGCTTTCAGGACACTCTCTACGTCAATTACGAACGCCAATTTCTTAGGACACTCTCTACGCCAATTACGAATGTCAATTTCACAGGGAGTGTCATATTTACGGCACGGTGGATCGCAGTTTTTGAGAAGTGCATTCTGTTTGCTCGGAATCCGCTGGAATCGTAGATGGTTATAGTGATGGCTCAAGAAAGAAGGGACCGTGGTAGGACGAAACTTCATAGCTCGAGACATAACATTTGAAAAAAAGGCGGGACCGAAAAAGGGTCAGGCGGTGGCCCTTCTGGTGGCCTCCGATTGCTCGGCCTTCTTCCAATGCATATAAACAGTGCGGGAGAAATTTCTCCACGGCCTGCCCAGATAAGTGTTGAATGCTGTTTTTGAGAAGTGCATTCTGTTTGCTTCGAATCTGTTGGAAGGGTAGATGGTTACGGTGACGGCGGAAGGAAGAAGCGACCCAAATCAGAAAACGGGCACGTCCTTCGTTCAGTGCATTGTAACGGGATCAGCACTGTTAGAAAAATTAACCCAGATTTCATGCCTTTGCTAGACTGCACTCCGAATTTGGGCGAAGCCAGACTGCGCTCATGCTGTTGGGAATCCTGACAAAAAGGGCTGACATGACATCGCACCTACCCTCTGACAGATGTGAAGTCTGATAGATCCGATCGCTATAGAAGTTAATGCCAGTTCGAAAATTTAATGCTAGTGCGATGATTGGTCAGAAACCCTAGTTGAGGGCCTGTCAGAACCTATCAAAGGACAAACCCTAATCCTCCTCTTCCTGCAACTATATAAGGCGTCTCGGGTATTTCAGACATAGAGGCAGAAGACAGAGAGCAAAGAGGAGTCAAGAAAAGAAGAGTATCTCAGTGAGTAGTGTGGCTCAGTTGATTAATGTCCGAGCAGCCGACTCTACATTTTGTCTGTTAGTTTATCCTGCAGCGTAGCCTATAGATGTTGTTATTTCCTCGGTTGAGGAATTTTGTAACCCAAGTTTCATATGAATAAAGTTTGCTATTGTTTGTGGCATCTTTAGGGTTTATAGTTTTATTGTGCTAAAGTTTATTGTTCTCTGTTCCGGCGTCTCTCTCTTCTTGTACGGGTCTTGCCAAGCTAGGCAAAACTAGTGGGAGCCACGCAAGACAAAGAAGTCAAGAAAAGACTGCAAGGCCTAAGTTAGGCAAGTCTCAGAGAAGCCTTTCCAACTTTGCTGTCAAAGTCCGACTACGTCCGAAATCCGAACGTAGCCCGAGTGTGTGAGCGAAGTCCAAAGTTGGCCGTAGTCCGCACTTCGCCCAGCGCAGTCCGTCGGCTGAGCGAAGTTCGCACTTTGCCCATATTCCAAGCGAAGTCCGTCGGTAGCCCCGACGTTCGCACTTCGCCTAGTTTCGGGTGAAGTCTATTGGCGCCCTCGACATTCGCACTTCGCCCAATTTCGGGTAAAGTCCATCGGTGGCCCCGAAGTGCAAACTTCACCTAGTTTTGGGCAAAGTCTGTCAGTGCCCCCAATGTTTGCACTTCACCCAGTTTCATGCGAAGTTCGTCAACGGCCCCAAAGTGCGAACTTTGCCTAGTTTCGAGCGAAGTCTGTCGGTGGCCCTGAAGTGCGAACTTCGCCTAGTTTCGGGCAAAGTCCGTCGACGCCCCTGATGTTCGCACTTTGCCCATTCTCGAGCAAAGTTCAGCGGTGCCCCCGACTTATGCACTACGCTTTCTGAACTATGACGTTCGGACTTCAGTGAAAGTTCAAAAAGAATTATATAAAATTCTTCAAATTGGTATGAGAGCTGATTGAGCCATGACACAGAGATAGAAGATGGATTCTAGAAAGAATTCCCTATAGTTGCAGATCCTGTAATTTAATGGCAAGAACTACGATTACTGGAACATCCAGATGAAGATCCTGTTCAGATCTCAGGAGCTATGGGAGTTAGTCAAGAACGACTACCCAGAACTAGCAAATGTAGCAGCACTGGCCACCCTCTCTCAAGTAGACAAGGATCTATTGAAAGAGCACAAGAAGAAGGACTATAAGGCCCTCTTCTACATCATGCAAGCGGTTGATGAGACCATATTCCCACGGATTGTATCAGCCACCAAGGCCAAGCAGGCCTGGGAAACCCTGGCAAGTTCGTATTAGGGCACCAACAAAGTGAAGTTGGTGAAACTTTAGATGCTCAAGAGAGAGTTTGAGAACCTGTAGATGAGCGAGTCCAAGTCGATGAGCGACTTCTTCACCCAGACGATGGACATTATCAACCAAATGCGGTTGAACGGAGAAGTTGTGCAGAGCCAGAGAATCATGGAGAAGATTCTCAGAAGTTTTCCCATAAAGTTTGACTTGATTGTGATAGCATTCAAAGAGTCAAGGGATATGACAACCCTCTCGACATACGAACTCATGGGTTCATTGCAGACCCATGAACAGAGGCTGAGCCGTTCATCTTAGACCTCTCTGGAGCAAGCATTTTGGGCTCAGGTCTCAGTCCGAGACAGTGGCAGACAAGACTCCCACCACAATGCTTCTAGTTCTCAAGGAGGAAGAGACAGAAGCAGGCATGGGAGAAGTAACAAGCAAGGAGGGAGATCAAACCCTCATGACGCTGAGCCAAGTTGCAACTTTTATCAGCAAGGAGGAAGAGGCACTGGTAAAAATTAGCAAGGAAGCTCTCAACAGAAGAAGGACATGTCAAAGGTCCAATGCTACTACTACAGTAATTTCGGCCATTATGCCTCATAGTGCAAGAAGAAGATGGCGAATGAGAATCAGCAGCAATCCCATTATACGGAGGAACCTAGAAATGCGATAGGAGGAAATGTACTGCTGACTTGCAATATTGAAGAGGAGAGCAAGAAAAACATCTGGTATCTTGATAGTGGTTGCAGCAACCACATGACTAGGAATAGAGAGATTTTCTCACAACTGGATGAAACAGTCCAATCTGAAGTCAAGATGGGGAACAACAACAAAGTTCCTGTGATGGGGAAAGGAAAGATCCTCATCCGCACCCGACACGGTGAAAGAAAAACAATTCAAGATGTTTTTTATGTGCCTGGGTTGAAGCACAATGTGCTAAGTGTTGGACAACTTGTGCAGAAGGGGAACACTATACTATTCAAAGATGGTGTCTATTCCACCAGAGACAAAGTGCATGGACAAATCATAATAGTGTCCATGACGAAAAAAAAAAAAATTTCGTTGCAGATTTAGAATGAATCATTGATGTCTCTGAGTGCAGTTGAGAAAGATGGTACCTGGCTGTGGCATCTCAGATTCGGTCACCTAAGCTTTAGTGTTCTGAATCAACTGCATAGGATGCGAATGGTGAAGGGTTTACCCCTTATTGAGAAACCGAACCAAGTGTGTGAAGGTTTCCTAGTCGGCAAGTAGCACAGGGATGCATTCCCTGTAGAACAGTATTGGAGAGCATCACGACCATTGGAGCTGGTGCACTCAAACATTTGCGGTCCGATGCAGACCACCATGTTTGTCGGCAACAAATACTTCTTGATGTTTATAGATGACTTCAACCGAAAGACTTGGATTTATTCCATCAAGCTAAAGTCAAAGGCATTTGCCAGATTCAAGGAGTTCAAGGCTCTGGTGGAGAAACAGAGTAGATATCAGATCAAGACTCTCATGACAGATGGTGGAGGTGAATACATCTTAAACAAATTCCATAACTACTACAAGTAGCATGAAATTCGAAGGCAGTTCACTGCCAGATACATGCCACAGTAGAATGGCATAGCTGAGAGGAAGAATCGGACCATCATGGAGATGGCATGAAGCATGATGAAGGCGAAGGGATTATCACATGAATTTTGGGCAGAGGTTGTAACATATGTAGTTTACCTACTGAATAGATGTCCCACCAAAAGTGTTAAGGACAAAATCCCTCATGAGGGCTGGAGCGAAGTGAAGCCAAGTGTGGCTCACTTGCGTGTGTTCAGGTGCATTGCATATGCACATGTTCCAGAAGAGAAGCAGCAGAAGCTCGATGATAGAGATGAGAAGTGCATTTTCATAGGGTACAGTGAGCAAGCGAAGGCATATAGGTTATACAACCCTGTGATGAAGAAGCTCATCATTAGCCGTGATGTGAAGTTTCTTGAAGATAAAGCCTATAATGGGAAGTCAGATATTGGCCAGTCATAGCCAACAGTAGTACAGTCTCTTGACTTGGAAGAAGGAAGTGTGCAGCCACCTGCAACTTCCAGCAACAACAACGGTGCCAGCAGTAGCACATCCACTCCATATCGGTCGCCTCCACTCGCAAGTAGAATCCAAAACCTAGTGACACCAGCGAAGACAAGGAGCTTGCAAGAAATATATGAGGCAACCCAAACCCACATAGATGAAGAGCATTCTAACTTTGCATTCTTTACTGAAGTTGATCTAGTAGAGTTTGAAGATGCAAGTCAAAATCAAAAGTGGGTGCATACGATGGATGAGGAGATAGAAGCCATTGAAAAGAATGAAACATGGCAATTGATAGATCTTCCAGCAGGGAAGAAGACTATTGGGGTCAAGTGGGTGTATAAGACAAAGTTCAACGCCCAAGGAGACGTTGAAAAGCATAAGGCTAGACTTGTGGTGAAGGGTTACAAGCAGAAGTCAGGCATCAATTACCATGAGGTATATGCGCCTGTAGCCTGACTTGACATAGTCAGGATGATCCTGGCATTAGCAGCCCAACAAGGTTGGAAGATGTACCAGATGGATGTCAAGTCAGCCTTCCTCAACGGAGTGTTGGAGGAAGAGGTTTACATAGACCAACCACCAGGTTATAAAATTGAAGGCTAGGAGGGCAAAGTCCTGAAGCTAAAGAAGGCCTTGTATAGTTTGAAGCAGGCGCCCCGAGCATGGTATAGCCGGATTGATAGCTATTTTTAGGAAAATGGGTTTGTCAAATGCCCATATGAGCACACCCTGTACATGAAGACAAATGGAGTAGGTGATCTCATAATCGTCTACCTGTATGTGGATGATCTGATTTATACTGGCAATAGTAATGTCTTGTTCGACCAGTTCAGAACAGCCATGAAGAAGGAGTTCGAGATGAAAGACTTAGGGCTGATGAAGTATTTTCTTGGCATTGAAGTTGACCAATCGACAGATGGCATCTTCATTTCTCAGGGAAAGTATGCGAAGGATGTCCTGAAGTGATTCAAGATGGAGGACAGTAAACCTGCCATCACACCTATAGCCACAAGTTTGAAGCTGAGCAAATTGGATTCAGGGAGGAATGTCGACCCAACCCTGTTCAAGAGGCTAGTTGGCAGTCTAATGTATTTGACTGCAACTTGGCCAGATCTGATGTTCGAAGTCAGTCTGATCAACCATTTTATGGAGAATCTGAAGGACATGCATTGGCAAGCAGGCAAGAGGATCTTGCGCTATGTCAATGAGATGTGAAACCATGGCCTATTTTACGCTAGATAGGACCAACTGGAACTGGTCGGATTCATAGATAGTGACTGGGCTGGCAGTATCGATGATCGAAAGAGCACCTCCGGGTATGCTTTCCATCTCGAATTAGGGGCAGTATCATGGGCATCCAAAAAATAACCCATCATTGTGTTGTCCATAGCCAAAGCAGAATATGTCACTGCCACGTCAGCCACATGCCAGGAAATTTAGCTGTGAAGAGTTCTGAGTGAACTAAACTTTCCTCTGAAAGGCGAGACAACATTTTTTTGTGATAACAATTTGGCCATCGCACTATCAAAGGATCTCGTGTTCCATGGCCTAACGAACCACATAGACATCTAGTATCATTTCATTAGAGAGCTAGTGAAATTCGATGAAGTACAACTATAGTTTTGCAGATCCAAGGAGCAGATGGCTGACATCTTCACGAAGCCTTTGAAGGAGGAAGACTTTAGCAGATTGCAAGAGTAGCTTGGAGTCAAAGCGCTCATGAAATTAGGCTTAAAGGAGGGTGTTAGAAAAATTAACCCAGATTTCATGCTTTTGCTAGATTGCACTCCGAATTTGGGCAAAGCCAGACTGCGCTCATGCAGTTGGAGATCTTGACAAAAAGCTGACATGACATCGCACCTACCCTCTGACAGATGTGAAGTCTGATAGATCCGATCGCTATAGAAGTTAATTCTAGTTTGGCAATTTAATGCTAGTGCGATGATTGGTTAGAAACCCTATTTGAGGGCCTGTCAGAACCTATCAAAGGACAAACCCTAATCCTCCTCTTCCCGTAGCTATATAAGGCATCTCGAGTATTTCAGACATAGAGGTAGAAGGTAGAGAGCAAAGAGGAGTCAAGAAAAGAAGAGTATCTCAGTGAGCAGTGTGGCTTAGTTGATTAATGTTCGAGCAGCCGACTTGACATTTTGTCTGTTAGTTTATCCTGCAGTGTAGCCTACAGATGTTGTTATTTCCTCAGTTGAGGAATTCTGTAACCCGAGTTTCATATGAATAAAGTTTGCTATTGTTTGTGGCATCTTTAGGGTTTACAGTTTTATTGTGCTAAAGTTTATTGTTCTCTATTTTGGCGTCTCTCTCTTCTTGTAAGGGTCTGGCCAAGCCAGGAAAACCCATCAAGAGCCATGCAAGACGAAGAAGTCAAGAAAATACTGCAAGGCTGAAGTTGGGCAAGTCTCAGAGAAGCCTTTCCAACTTCACTGTCGAAGTCTGACTGCGCCCAAGATCTGAGCGCAGCCCAGGTGCGTGAGCGAAGTCCGACTGCATCCAAGATCTGAGCATAGCCCGAGTGTGCGGGCGAAGTCCAAATTTGGCTGCAGTCTACACTTCGCCCAGTGTAATCTGTCGGGTGAGCAAAGTCTGCACTTTGCCCATATTCCAAGTGAAGTCCGTCGACGGCCCCAAAGTGCAAACTTCACCCATTTTTGGGTGAATTCCTTCGATGCCCCTGATGTTCGCACTTCGTATAGTTTTGGGCAAAGTACGTTGGTGGCCCCGAAGTGCAAACTTCGACCAATTTCGGGTGAAGTCCATTAGTGCCCCCGATGTTCGCACTTCGCCCAGTTTAGGGGGAAGTCCGTCAGCGGCCCTAAAGTGCGAACTTCGCATAGTTTCGGGTGAAGTCTATCGGCAGCCCCGAAGTGTGAACTTTGCCCAGTTATGGGCGAAGTCCGTCGGTGCCCCCGACGTTCACACTTCGCCCATTCTTGAGCGAAGTCCGTCGGCACCCCCAACTTGTGCACTATGCTTTCTGAGCTGCGACATTCGGACTTCGATGAAAGTTTGAAAAGAATTAAATAAAATTCTTCAGGCACGTCCTTCATTCAGTGCATTGTAATAGGGTCGACCGACTCTGATCTGCTCTACGAGGAAAGACACTCATTCAACACTTATTTGGGCAGGCCATCGAAAAACTTCTCCTGCACTATTTATATGCACTCCTTTCTCGATGACATCGTTCATCGGATGGGCTAGTTTCAGTGGATATCATCCCACATAGACTGGACCTCCACTGCCACTATGTATTACACTGGGTTTATGAATTTTGGCCACAGCTTTGCAATTAAAAATCATGTAAACTGGCCTGAATACCACCTGATTTCAAACAAAATGGAGGCCTTGTCGTTCACAGCCAAAGAATTCATTTGTGGATCAGAATGGTTGCCATGTAGTTCTATTAATTTCTTTGGCGGATTAAGCGAGAATGAATGAACATGTTTTTTTTTTTTGTAGTAGAATCTTTACATCGTTTGAATATATTGCACACGAAATTAGACCTCTGCTCTATATGAATATTGTGGTAAAATGGCTGCCAAAATCATATTCATTATTTTCTAACTGTTGACTGAATTATTAGAATAATAAATTCATAGTTTGATGTTTTTCTCTTACTTATAATTTTTTCCTTTTTATTATTTTTTTTATGGTATCAAAACTAAATTCTATTAATTATTCAAATTTCTATTGTATTGTCAAGATGTAAAGAGAGAGCCACTTTGCAAGTGATTTGGAAGTATTCTTTGGGTTCAAAGATCTATTTTGTATATATGGATTTATCTTCCATTTTTTTACAGTTGGTTTGGCGTTGTTGGTAAAGGAGCAAAGGCATATTGAAAACAATGAGGTAGAAGATTTCTTATTATCCAAGAAAAAATTAGGGTTTGTATACTTCTCAAAAGAAATGCGTGGACATCAATTTTTAAACGTTGGTTAAATAAATTTTAAAAAAATATAATGGGATATTATATTTTGTTTGTAAGTGGAGATTGCAATTTTTTTTAGACATCAAAGCTTAAGACTTTGGAAGCATTTGCAAAGATTTCGATTTGAAATTGCATGATTGTTTTTAAAAAGTCTTTGAGAGAGTGGTTCATTAAGTGGTTTACTAAAATGGCAAGATCACTAACCATGTCGTACATAATTTTTTTCTCATATACTATCTAAGTATGAAATTGAAGCTCTCATATTGGGATTAAAATTTTTGCCTACCCCTCCCCCAATGTCTAAGGAATCTATTGTTAAGGAATTCTCTACTTTTTGTAGACGACTTAGACTTCAGTGATTTTTTGGACCTAGATGCGACCCCCAAAAACCTATCAAACCTATTGATCCCTTCTATGTTCCTAACCCAAGCTTCACTCATTTTGAACTTTACAGGCCTCTAGACTATATCATTCAGTTGGGAGAGAACTATCTTAAAAATATGCTCAATGTTGTCAAACATGTCCATCCTCGACCTTTTTCCTCCCATATTTGGTCTGCCATACACTCTCTTTCTAATGATAACTCTATCATCATTAGGCCTACAGAAAAAAACTTGGGTGTTTGTGTTTTATCTCGTGATAGGTATGTCTCAGAAGGCCTTTCATAGCTCTCATACCAAAATGTTTATGCCTGTGTTTCTAATGTCCTTGGTCAGACATTTTTTTTCAACATCAAAATTTGTTAAACATGGCCCTTTGAAAAAAAATTGTCTCAGATAACCATTGTAATTTCATGCTACAGGTCAAACCCTCTTCTGCTCGTGTTTGTATTTTTTATTTTCTCCCTAAAATTCACAAGCCTCAACTCTCTGGGAGACCTATCTACTCTTACTATGGTTTTATGTTGGAACCCTCTTCAAAATGGCTTCATCACCTCCTTCTATCCATTCTTTTGGAACAAAAGAATTACTTATTATATTCCATATCCTAAATTAAAAATTTATGCATTTATTCCTTTCCTCAAGATGTAATTTTATTTTCCTTTGATGTTGAGAGCTTATGTCCTTGTATCCCAACTGCAGAAGGTTTGTTAGCTCTTCAATATTTTTTGAAGGATAAATTTAATCCAACTAATACAAACTTCATCATTCGGCTTGCATAACTAGTGTTAACACAACACTACCTAGAATTCAAGGGAATAATTTATAGATAGATCGGAGGAACAACCATGGGGAGTAACTTTTTAGTAGTTTATGCTTACCTATTTCTTTGCTATCTTGAGAAGCAAGTTTTTGTTAATGTTTCTATGGACAATATTTTGTTCTATAAAAGATACATTGATTATTCCATTGGTGTTTGGCATGGCTCAAGGGAAAAACTTGACAACTTTTTGGCCGCTTATGGATCTTTCTACCAGAGCATTCAAATATGAGCATCTATTTCAGATTTAGAAGTGACTTTGTTGGATACTATTTTTTTTAAAGGACCTGATTTTATTCATACGGAGATTTTGTGTACTAAGTTATTTCAGAAACCAATGAACGCCTATCAATACATTCCATATTATTCTCATCATCCTATCCACCAGTAGAAGTCCTTCATTTTAAGTAATCTCAACAGGTTCTTAGTCAGAGAAAGCTCAAGAGAGAGCTTTATTTATGTTAAAAACAAGTTTTTTAATAGACTTTGAGCTAGAGTGTATAATATTAATTTATTGCTTTCACTGTTTGAAAAAGTCAAATTTGATGGAACACCCTCTCTCCTAGCCAAAGTTCTTTAAAGAGCTACACGCAGACAAGGCACCAAAGTCAAACATGTTCCACTTAGTTTGAAGTTAGAAAATTGTGATTTTACCAGGAGTTTGCACTTGGGCAAAAATGTTATCTCTCCCATGATTAAAAAATGGAGTAAGGATAGACAACTTAAACATATTGCATGAGCCATCATCTATTAGAGGAATCACAAACCTCTTAGATCCTATCTTTTCAAGAATAAAATTTTGTAAGGGGAATTTTTCTCTATCTTGTTTCTCGTATTTTTTAATGCACCTTTGTAATAGGGTGGGCTTTTTTAGGGATTGATATTGGAAATATTTAATATGTATTTTTTACTGTTTGGTCTATAAATCTATGGTTTGTATTTAATGTTTGGTAATAAATTTCTATCCCACATGCATTATTTTTTGGGTCCCCCTAGAGTTAGGCTTATAAAAAGAGGATATTGTACCTCTCTAAGACTCACATTTCACCGATGAGACTCAAAAGGTCGAAACGCGTTCGGAGTTTTTTAGTTGTATAATTCCTTTTTCAGAATAAAAATTATTTTTTAGTATTTTTGTTCCTTCCTCACTCGTTATTTTTATCTTTCTCCAAAAAACCCATTAAAAAACATTTTGCTATGGTTATTATACTCTTCACTTGTCGTGTAATGCGGTCTGGTGAACCAAAAAGCCTCAAACACTAGTAGTATGCTCTTCACTTGTCATGAAATGCGATATGGTGAATCAAAAACTAGCACATATTTTTTTAATATATTACTGCTACACCATGTTTCCTTCTAAGCTAAGGGTTAAGAAGACAGGGGTATGAAGTGAGATGTATTTTTTTTTTTAATTAGGGTTTGGTAAGTATTCAATTAGATAGGGTTTTGAGACCTTAATTGATTAAATAAGTGTTTTTTGTAAGTATTCATCAAGTTATGGGTAATTAAATCCTAAATCCCAAAACCTAAATTGATTATGAATATAGGGGTATGTAGTGAGGGGTATGTAGTGAGGAGTATGAAGATAGGGGTATGAAGATATGGGTATAAATATAGGGGTATGAAGTGAGGGGTATGAAGTTAGAGGAATGAAGATAGGGGTAAGAAGATAGGGGTATGAAGAAAGGGGTATAAAGTGAGGGATATGAAGATAGGGGTATGAATATAGGGGTATTTTTTAGAAAAAAAGGGTTTGGTAAGTATTCAAATAAATAGGTGTTTATTTTCTACTATAGAGTTAGTGAAGCAAATTTTTAGATAGATAAATTATCTATTATTTAGAATTAGTGATGCAAAATTATTGATGATTTTTATTGTTTGTGTTGTCATCTTAGAAAGGTATGATCATCTATTGTAGATTCCAAATACATTTGACACTCATGCATTGCATAGAGCGATACGAAGAAAAGTCTTGAGAGTATTAGATGTAACTCAAAGGATGATCTTAGGGATATTTTACAAGGTTGGCTCCTTATCACATGGCATATTCAAATTTTACTTACCTAAACAACTTTTGTACACAAAATGGGGGAAAATAACAAAAAATAAATAATAGCAATCAAAGGCCTAAACTAACAGAGGTGATGCACCAAGATCATGAGATCATATATAAGAAATAAAATAGAAGGAAAGTAGTCACAACATATCATAGTGTTTAAACATTTTTATCTAGCATGATTGTAGTAAAATTATATATATAATTTTACTACAATCATGCCAGAGAAAAAGTCTTAAACACTATTAGCAAAATGAATCAAGGCTCATGTCTAGACTGATATAAAGAAGAAAATAAAACAAAAGTACATATAATACTAGATATTAAGCATGAATAGACAAACTTCCAATGCCTTACAATGCATATCAACCTACCATTTATAGGTAAAACTAGAGGGATATTTCTGACAAAATTATGTAAGAGTTAAATTGCTTATTTCTCATGTTTCCTTGGGATTCTATCCACACTTGGCTTGTCTATTTGCTTAAGGTCTTTAGATCTAGAATTATCAATTCTAAAGGATTTTGGATCTACAAATAAATGACTACCATCACTATTGTCAACAATATTTTTTGGGGATCCCCAAATACTATGAATGGAGGCTCTCTATAATCAATGCTCTAAGCTTAAGGTTGTTACATTGTGATTCTCATGTTTTTCCTTTTAATATGTAAATTATTTCCCTAGACTATCGTATTCTTGAAGGACATTGGTAGGTGGACTTGAATATTTTAAAAATGTTAACTTGATGAGCTCAAATATTTTTCTAGGTTTTTTATCTATAATAAAGTTCCTAGAGGTTTTTTTCTCAAATAGTTTGTAAAAATCTTACTGATTATATTTCATCAAGAACCTTGTGAAACTTTGCAAGCCATTGATCGTTAATTAGATAGACCATATAAAATTTATTACTAATATTTTATTGAAGTCTCTCATGCCTTAAAATTTTTCTTTGTAATATCTTCTCAAAAATTAGTTAGAACTCTATGGGCTACTAATCTTAAATCTAATGATCTGCAAAATATTATTGCCTTCATTCTTCATCAAAGTTTCTCTGAAACTATGTGGGCCATCAATAATTTTGATCAGATGGTTCATGGAAATTTTCTTTCACCATATTCTACAAAAATATTCTTAATTAACATAAGTCATTAATTATTTATGATTGGATGGATTGCAAAACATTATTTAGTAATTCATCATCAAGCTTCTTCCAAAACGTTTTAATCAAAATATTTTTCATTGGATATTTCATATAAATTTTATTTATCAATATTTCAGAAGATCGAAATATAAAAGATCACTATCACTAGAGCCTTCTAAAAATTATGCAATTTTTTGATTTGAGATCGAATGATACATAAAAATTTTCTTCCTCACAATCCATCAAAGATCTTCAAAAATAATATAGGTCATTGATCATTATAATTTGATGGATTATGGAATTTTAGGAGCATTTTCTAGGCTTCCAAACTCTTGAAATAGTGTAAAATGATCTAAATATATACAAGGGCATTACATTTGTTTGTGAATTTTTCTTTGCTTTCTTTCATATTGAATCTATTGGAGCCACCTTTGAAAATTTAGCTAAGGAAAACACTTTTTGATGTGTATTGAAAATCACTAAAATTCTGGTGACTCATAAGGGTGTTCTTGCTTAAAGGAAGAATTAAAAATCACAACCTTATCTAGGGGTAGAGAGTCAAAGAATAAAAATATTGAAAATGTTACAAAGGTATCAATGGTCAAATAACTTATCCAACATGCTCTTAACTTCCTCCCACTCTTCTTCCAATGAGAAGTTGATTTGTTTGAAATGCCTATAACTCATCTAAAGCTCTAATTGGTTGTCATGGAAGAAATATATTGTGTGATTCACAATCTTATGTATTTGGACCTTGAGCTCTGATAATGAACCAATTACGCAAGAAATATTATCTATGGTAGGAGGGTTTAACCTTACTACAAAATGGGTGCATTCTAACAATAATTATGCTATAAAAAAAGCTTATTGTTAGTATTCCAAGGAGGGGTAGAGATTCAAAGAATGGTTATGAGTACTATGATTAGAGGTTGATTCACAAAATCTACTATTGAATTGACATACCCTTTCTTATGCTTTATGATCAAATAAAATTGTTATAGATATATCCACTTTTGATGTATTTCATTCCTTAGCTTACAATATGTTTGAATGAACTCTATAGATCTATAATTTATATGGATGATGGTTTTCTTGTCTAGTATATAATACTTCCATTGTTTATATATTTGGATAATGGTGACGACTCAAGGAAGAAGCGACCCCAATCAGAAAATGGGTATGTCCTTCGTTCAGTGCATTGTAATGACCGACCCCAATCTGCTATCGAAGGTTGAGCAATTTGAGGCCACTCGAATGGCCACTGCCTGACACTTTTCTGGTCCCACTGTGTTCTCAAATGTTATGACTCAGCTATGAAGCCTCGTCCTACCATGGCTACTTATTCTTTGATCCTTCACCGCAAACATTTGCCTTTCTAACGGCTTTCGAGAAAACAAAATGCACTTATCAAAAACTGTGATCCATCGTGCCTTAAATATGACACTCCTACAAAATTGGCATTCGTAATTAGCATAGAGAGTGTCCTGAAAGATTTTTATTTTGCATTGGAAGAAGGCCGAGCAATCCGAGTATGATTATCTATTGTAGATTCCAAATGCATTTGACACTCATGCCTTGCATAGAGCGATACAAAGAAAATTCTTGAGATTATTAGATGTAACTCAAAGGATGATCTTTGGGATATTTTACAAGGTTGGCTCCTTATCACATGGCATATTCAAATTTTATTTACCTAAACTACTTTTGTACACAAAATGGGGAAAATAACAAAAAAAATAATAATAGCAAGCAAAGGCCTAAGCTAACAGAGGTGATGCACCAAGATCATGAGATGATATATAAGAAATAAAATAGAAGGCAAGTAGTCACAACATATCATAGTGTTTAAGCCTTTTTCTCTAGCATGATTGTAGTAAAATTATATATATAATTTTACTACAATCATGCCAGAGAAAAAGGCTTAAACACTATTAGCAAAATGAATCAAGGCTCATGTCTAGACTGATATAAAGAAGAAAATAAAATAAAAGTATATATAATACTAGATATTAAGCATGAATAGACAAACTTCCAATGCCTTACAATGCATATCAACCTACTATTTATAAGTAAAACTAGAGGGATATTTTTGACAAAATTATGTAATAGTTAAATTGCTTATTTCTCGTGTTTCCTTGGTATTCTATCCACACTTGGCTTGTCTATTTGTTTAAGGTCTTTAGATCTAGAATTATCAATTCTAAAGGATTTTGGAGCTGTAAATAAATGACTACCATAACTATTGTCAACCATATTTTTGGGGATCCCCAAATACTATGAATGGAGGCTCTCTATAATCAATGCTCTAAACTTAAGGTTGTTACATTGTGATTCTCATGTTTTTCCTTTTAATATATAAATTATTTTCCTAGACTATCGTATTCTTGAAGGACATTGGCAAGTGGACTTGAATATTTTAAAAATGTTAACTTGATGAGCTCAAATATTTTTCTAGGTTTTTTATCTATAATAAAGTTCCTAGAGGTTTTTTTTCTCAAATAGTTTGTAAAAATCTTACTGATTATCTTTCATCAAGAACCTTTTGAAACTTTGCAAGCCATTGATTGTTAATTAGATAGACCATATAATATTTATTACTAATATTTTATTGAAGTCTCTCATGCCTTAAAAATTTTCTTTGTAATATCTTCTAAAAAATTAGTTAGAACTCTATGGGCTATTAATCTTAAATCTAATGATCTGCAAAACATTATTGCCTTCATTCTTCATAAAAGTTTCTCTGAAACTATGTGGGCCATCAATAATTTTGATCAGATGGTTCATGGAAATTTTCTTTCACCATCTTCTACAAAATTATTCTTAATTAACATAGGTCATTAATTATTTATGATTGGATGGATTGCAAAACATTATTTAGTAATTCATCATCAAGCTTCTTCTAAAATGTTTTAATCCAATTATTTTTCATTGGATAGTTCATATAAATTTTATTTATTAATATTTCAAAAGATACTTTTGAAATTATTTTCGCTTAGAAATATTCTATGTCATCTATCACTAGAGCCTTCTAAAAATTATGCAATTTTTTGATTTGAGATTGAATGATACATAAAAAAAAATTTCCTCACAATCCATCAAAGATCTTCAAAAATAATATAGGCCATTGATTATTATAATTTGATGGATTATGGAATTTTAGGAGCATTTTCTAGGCTTCCAAACTCTTGAAATAGTGCCAAATGATCTAAATGTATACAAGGGCATTACATTTGTTTGTGAATTTTTCTTTGCTTTCTTTCATATTGAATCTATTAGAGCCACCTTTGAAAATTTATCTAAGGAAAACACTTTTTGAAGTGTATTGAAAATCACTAAAATTTTGGTGACTCATAGGGGTGTTCTTGCTTAAAGGAAGAATTAAAAGTCACAACCTTATCTAGGGGTAGAGAGTCAAAGAATAAAAATATTGAAAATGTTACAAAGGTATCAATGGTCAAATAACTTATCCAACATGCTCTTAACTTCCTCCCACTCTTCTTCCAATGAGAAGTTGATTTGTTTGAAATGCCTATAACTCATCTAAAGCTCTAATTGGTTGTCATGGAAGAAATATCTTGTGTGATTCACAATCTTATGTATTTGGACCTTGAGCTCTGATAATGAACCAATTACGCAAGAAATATTATCTATGGTAGGAGGGTTTAACGTTACTACAAAATGGGTGCATTCTAACAATAATTATGCTCTAAAAAAATCTTATTTTTAGTATTCCAAGGAGGGGTAGAGAGTCAAAGAATGGTTATGAGTACTATGATTAGAGGTTGATTCAAAAAATCTACTATTGAATTGACACACCCTTTCTTATGCTTTATGATCAAATAAAATTGTTATATATATATACACTTTTGAGGTATTTCATTCCTTAGCTTACAATATGTTTGAATGAACTCTATAGATCTAATGTAGATTCCAAATGCATTTGACACTCATGCCTTGCATAGAGCGATACAAAGAAAAGTCTTGAGAGTATTAAATGAACTCAAAGGATGATCTTTGGGATATTTTACAAGGTTGGCTCCTTATCACATGGGATATTCAAATTTTACTTACCTAAACTACTTTTGTACACAAAATGGGGGAAAATAACAAAAAATAAATAATAGCAAGCAAATGCCTAAGCTAACAGAGGTGATGCACCAAGATCATGAGATGATATATAAGAAATAAAATAGAAGGCAAGTAGTCACAACATATCATAGTGTTTAAACCTTTTTCTCTGGCATGATTGTAGTAAAATTATATAATTTTACTACAATCATGCTAGAGAAAAAGTCTTAAACACTATTAGCAAAATGAATCAAGGCTCATGTCTAGATTGATATAAAGAAGAAAATAAAATAAAAGTACATATAATACTATATATTAAGCATGAATAGACAAACTTCCAATGCCTTACAATGCATATCAACCTACTATTTATAGGTAAAACTAGGTGGATATTTCTGACAAAATTATGTAAGAGTTAAATTGCTTATTTCTCGTGTTTCCTTGGGATTCTATCTACACTTGGCTTGTCTATTTGCTTAAGGTCTTTAGATTTAGAATTATCAATTCTAAAGGATTTTGGAGCTGTAAATAAATGACTACCATCACTATTGTCAACCATATTTTTTGGGGATCCCCAAATACTATGAATGGAGGCTCTCTATAATCAATGCTCTAAGCTTAAGGTTGTTACTTTGTGATTCTCATGTTTTTCCTTTTAATATGTAAATAATTTCCCTAGACTATCATATTCTTGAAGGACATTGGTATGTGGACTTGAATATTTTAAAAATGTTAACTTGATGAGCTCAAATATTTTTCTAGATTTTTTATCTATAATAAAGTTCCTAGAGGTTTTTTTCCTCAAATAGTTTGTAAAAATCTTACTGATTATCTTTCATCAAGAACCTTATGAAACTTTGCAAGCCATTGATAATTAATTATATAGACCATATAATATTTATTACTAATATTTTATTGAAGTCTCTCATGCCTTAAAAATTTTCTTTGTAATATCTTCTCAAAAATTAGTTAGAACTCTATGGGCTATTAATCTTAAATCTAATGATCTGCAAAACATTATTGCCTTTATTCTTCATCAAAGTTTCTCTGAAATTATGTGGGCCATCAATAATTTTGATCATATGGTTCATGGAAATTTTCTTTCACCATCTTCTACAAAATTATTCCTAATTAACATAGGTCATTAATTATTTATGATTGGATGGATTGCAAAACATTATTTAGTAATTCATCATCAAGCTTCTTCTAAAACATTTTAATCCAATTATTTTTCATTGGATAGTTCATATAAATTTTATTTATCAATATTTCAGAAGATACTTTTGAAAGTCTTTTCTCTTAGAAATATTCTATGTCATCTATCACTAGAGCCTTCTAATTATGCAATTTTTTGATTTGAGATTGAATGATACATAAAAATTTTCTTCCTCACAATCCATCAAAGATCTTCAAAAATAATATAGGTCATTGATCATTATAATTTGATGGATTATGGAATTTTAGGAGCATTTTCTAGGGTTCCAAACTCTTGAAATAGTGCCAAATGATCTAAATGTATACAAGGGCATTACATTTGTTTGTGATTTTTTCTTTGCTTTCTTTCATATTGAATCTATTGGAGCCACCTTTGAAAATTTATCTAAGGAAAACACTTTTTGAAGTGTATTGAAAATCACTAAAATTCTGGTGACTCATAGGGGTGTTCTTGCTTAAAGGAAGAATTAAAAATCATAACCTTATCTAGGGGTAGAGAGTCAAAGAATAAAAATATTGAAAATGTTACAAAGGTATCAATGGTCAAATAACTTATCCAACATGCTCTTAACTTCCTTCCACTCTTCTTCCAATGAGAAGTTGATTTGTTTGAAATGCCTATAACTCATCTAGAGCTCTAATTGGTTGTCATGGAAGAAATATCTTGTGTGATTCATAATCTTATGTATTTGGACCTTGAGCTCTAATAATGAACCAATTACGCAAGAAATATTATCTATGGGAGGAGGGTTTAACCTTACTACAAAATGGGTGCATTCTAACAATAATTATGCTCTAAAAAAATCTTATTGTTAGTATACCAAGGAGGGGTAGAGAGTCAAAGAATGGTTATGAGTACTATGATTAGAGGTTGATTCAAAAAATCTACTATTGAATTGACACACCCTTTCTTATGCTTTATGATCAAATAAAATTGTTATAGATGTATCCACTTTTGATGTATTTCATTCCGTAGCTTACAATATGTTTGAATGAACTCTATAGATCTATAATTTATATGGATGATGGTTTTCTTGTCTAGTATATAATACTTCCATTGTTTATATATTTGCATAATGGTGTAGAGCTCTTCGTCGTATGTGAGGTATTTTTAAATTGATTCATTAAGTGCTTCCATATGAAATTAGATGCCTATATTGTGTGAGAATAGCTCCTAATATGTACTCTAATGCATCAATCAATACCTCAAAAATTTGATGTAAATCAAGTAAAAGAAGTGAAAGAGCTAAATACAAGTGGTCTTTCAGTCTCTCAAATTCTCTATATTATATATCTCCTTAATAGAACTTATATATTTTAAAATTATTAAAAAATGATTTATATATTTAATTAAGGAATACTCTTTTTATACCAAGTTTTTATCATATAAAAATAAAAATTAAATAATTTAAAATTATTATATATTATCTTATATTTGAACCTATTACTTTTAAATATAAAT